>JAULBZ010007856.1:0-11157 GCA_032360805.1 Neoturris breviconis | reverse complement strand
GAACAGAAACGGGCTAAAAAGGACAACGATTTTATGTTTTTTAACTACTTTGGTTTTCCTTTCGTGTTCATTACCATACGCAATTGAATCAATATCAAGGAACCAATCTCCAAATTTCTATACTGCATTACTTATGACCATCAATTCGGGTTTAAATTCGATAGTTTATTTTTTTCGAGGTTATTACGAAGCATCTCATAGAAGTTCCAACACATTAATACATTCAACCAAGCCACAGGGTATTGAAACTTCCATAATCTATGACATTCACGAGGAAAATCGTCCGATTATTCAGGAATCAATTGTACCAAGTATAGAAAACACTTCACGCATATGAAGCGTAAATTTGGTAGATATGATGTAGCTACTAACTTTGAAGAGGAAAAATTTTATGTAACTTTGCATATGATCGTATTTCACGTATTTGAGCTTGGATAGTTCGATAATAATTAACCCTCTTTCTATAAAAGTAGTGCAGGGACGGTATATTATTTTTTAAGGTGAATTTCCAATTGGCGAAATCATTTGCATGAATTCTAAATAAAGCAATTATATTGCTTGACGTCGCTTTCAACCAATGTATCGGCTTCATTTAGAATTTGCGCGAGCGAATTTGCCAAGTGGAAATCCGTCTGTAAAAAGGCATTTTTTTAGCTGAAAAAGTGTCAGGTGATATGGTTGCTCCCTCCCTGCTCTAGAGCTTTTGCAAACTTTTTTAACTCAAACATTTGTATTCATGGCTTGCACTCTTTCCATATTATTGAATTCTGCACTAGTTAGGAAAGACTCCACCCCCTTTGTAAATTACTAATTCGGTGGAAAACAGACAGGCAGAATGGAATGGTTTGTTGTCTTATTGCATAGAGAGGTTTCATTTTGTAAATTAATTCTTCGAGGAAAGTCAAGGTATTGCCGGAAGATTGTTTGTCTCTTTCAATAAACAAACTCCATATTTCCAAGAGATTCATTCTGAGAAACCCAGTTTACCTTCAAGGGAACAAAATATAGTTTTTTGTCTTACATTGAACAGATGTTATATCTAAACTCGTCTACAAGGAATTATTCGCACTATACAGTTACAGTATTTTGCATTTTTAAGATCTCTACCAAGCAAAGGATCGGGTGGAAAAGTAAGGAAAGTATAAGGTGAATAATAAAGCTAAGTTTCATATCAGCTTTCCGTCCGCTCATCCTTCTGCCTGTCTTGCTCAAGGAACTGGGTTGGCGTCAACGGCATAATCACTTTTAACAAATAGGATTTTCAACCAAACTTTTAGGGAACGTTGCGAGAACTTGGCATATTCCCATTTAAAAATCCTTTTTGTACTTTTGTAAGGTGGTGCATACCTATTGACAAATAAAGGGAAACGAGGTGTTGACTGCTCAAGTAAGAACTTGATCCAATGCAATAACTTCCTTTTTATGAACTGCAGTGTTTCATCATGTTCTACTTTGAGCAGCGAACGCCTCTTTTTCATGTATTTGTAAATAAGTCTATACATACTGTACTTCTTCTTCCACCGTGAAGCGCCGCCTTAAAATAAATTTAGTTTATTAGCACCCAACCTGAAATAAGCTTCCAGAGAGAATAATAGAGAAAAAACAAAACCGTTATTGTTGATGTTTTATGGAGTAACATGATAAGTATGAGCTAAAAGGGAAAGAACACTAATGAAGGGTTAAAAGTTAGCTCTCGCAAGTAACTACAAAGATATCACAAAATAACTAGAAATGAATTTGAAATATTTGTTACTAGTGCCAACCATGTATTTAGCTCATCCCCTTAATAAACTCCGTCTCTTAGAACAAAATTAATTTTGTTAGCGTCTGGGCGCTAATACATAAATACAATAGTTGGCGAAAGCGGTAATAGTCTAATTTATATTCTGCGGTAGAAATGTGATTATAGAAAGACATTAATACAGAAGTGTTATTCGTGATGACGGTATTAGTCGAGTGCAGAGTTGGTGATAGTGATTTTGTTATACTTTAATTTTTTTATTTAATTTAAACTCTACAACCTTGGCTTGTACGGAGGAGGGAAGAGTAAACAAATGCAAGTAGATTTTGATGAGAGTTTGATATAAATCTTGGCAACGAAATTTTCTGTAAAAAAAAGGTAAAAAATGTTACAGTGTAACAAAACCTAATATAGCTAAATATAATATTTACATTTTGGGGTTCAATAAAATATTCCCAAACGAAGGTTAGCCCCAAAATAAATTAGAATTTTACCTAATAAATGAAAGAAAAAATAGTAAAGCAGTGTGTACATTGGGAGCCACCACAGCCGATGAAAAAACTCCTCTATGTATAGCACCCTAGGATACGTTAAACTGCCATGACATACCACAACTAGCACAATCTGTAAAGCCGTTTTTATTTTTACTTTGATAGTCACCACAGCCGATGAAAAAAAACTCCACTATGGATAGAAAATATATATTTTTTTTTGTTCGTTTCAATATACCGTAATGCCTCGATTAAGCGCCCCCCTCGAATAAGCGTCAACCCCCCCCCCCTCCCTATTTTTGCACAAATTTCAATAAGCGCCTTCTCCAATAAGCGCCCCTCGCCTTCGAATGAGCTTCCCCCTCTAGAAATTTAAAATTAAATAAGCGCCCGGGCGCTTATTCGAATTCGACCTTATTTAAAACATTTTTTAGTGAAAACGAAAATCCATATATAGATTTTTGCTGTTAGATGAGAATTCAGATCATGAAGATGTATATATTGATTAAGAAAAGAAGAAACCATATAATACGAGCATATGATTGTGGTGTTTTTTCTATTCTCTCGAAAATTAAGTTTTGTTGATTAAATAAGCGCCGCTTCGAATAAACGCCCCTCCTTGAGGCTCAAAAATTAAATTAGCGCTCGGGCGCTTAATCGAGGCATTACGGTACTTGTATTGTACAAAATATATAGCACGTCAAAAACTGTCATAATACTTCCCACATCTCCCAACTTTTATAAGATCTCTATCTCTATCTCTCTCTCTCTATATATATAGCCATTAACTTAACCATGGTATGTTGTTGTAGTTTTTACATAGTAGGGAACCATCTCAAAAAACCAACTCCCTTTTTAAGGTTACATTAACTAAAATTGGCATAATTCAACAAAAATGAATCGGTACAGGAATGTGTAAGGTCGTTGAGATCGGAGTGGATCGTTTTCTTCGATATGATCTATGACTTAACAAAAGTAGAAATTTGGCCTAAGCTCAATAGACCCTCTACCCCAAACACACAACATCCTGCCAAAATCTTTGCCCCTGTAGATCATAGTTTATTTCCTATAGACAAACCTGCGTCTCAGAGCCATCAACATTCTGGAACTAGAGTGTCACAGTCAGGGTCATGGAGTCAGGGTCCTAGTTTCATCATTGCATTGGGTCCAGGGCTCCTTTTAGGTCAAAGGACTTTAGTAAAGTTTGCAATTGCTGCTACACTATTTGGCAAAAACGCGTAGGAAAGTTCCCGCGTATTTCGTGACTTCACAAATTAGGCCAAAAACGCGCCCAAATGAAGCCTGGAAACGAATTGTTTTTGCGACAATCAGAATATTTCCCGCTCGTATAGAAAATTTCAAGCCAAACCGTAGAGTAGTGTTGATATGCCTACGCGAACAAACATCCTCACATAAATTCGTGACTGCGAATTAATATAACAGATGAATGAAATTAATGTTATAGATGGATGGCAAGACAAATATAGTAAATACTTTTTTATTCGCTTTGTAAAACTTAAATAATTACAAACTTAAACTGATAAAATATATCCTTGCATTGCATGTACATAGATATTGAAGGTAAGTTACAAAGGATGCTCATAAGCGATAACATATTTTGGGCTGATACTTTTTTTCCAAATTATGACTAACATTAACGCTTTGGTCAAAATGCCTTTTGATATTTCGAATGTATTCATATAAATTTTGCTGTGGTATTACTATTTACGTTACCAAGATTAGGAAAGCGATTTATCTCCACTCTTTAGGCAAAACGAGTTTGACCAATCAGAAAAGTAATTTCTATAATTTTTATAACTATATTGCTTAAGAAGCAACTTTGTAAAGTTGAATATAATTTCTACACTTCATAGTCGGCAAAAACCTGTTCAAAGTGGGTGGGTTACGAATTATATTATCACGAATTAAATTAATATTCTTCAAAATAGAAAAAAAGGGGAAAGTAGGTAACTAATGACCTGCCCAAATGAATGAATCCTAAAAACATTTTTGCATAATTCTCTATCACACCTTTTAGTCATTTTTTATATGGTGATCATTTTAGTATTTAGGGAAAATGGCAATTGTACTATTTTAATATTTGAAGATTCTTTCTTTATAAAGAACCAACAGCCGTACATAGTGTGAAAGCCTACTGAACACGGACCGCAAAACTTCATATTAGGACTGTGTGTACAGGGAGGGGGGGGGGGGGCTATATGGTTCCGTATTGAATAGTCTTTTACGCTGCGGTAGTGATCACTTCGGTATTAAAGCTCGGATTAACTTCATTCTGCATTGTTATAATTCTTTCTACAGTACGACGTTTTATTGCTGATCTGCGAAGTATTTGCATCTCTTTGTGATGACCGTGAAAAAAATACACAACTAAGTTCAAAGCTAAATTTGTAGTCAGAAGTCCTTCCGCATAGATATTTGGCCAACTATTACTTGATATTAATACCATTGCTAATAGTAATGAACAAGACACGAAAGCCATTGATGTTAAAAGACACAACATCGTTGTGTTTAACTTTTGTTAATATTTTCCCTTTCTATTATGATCAATAATGTCTTTGCGAACTTAAAAAGCGCATAAAATGAGTGTGTATGACGGAATGAACAATATATCTGCAATGAAAATTACAATGGCGATTGCTAAGCTATTTTTGAATCGTTTGTGTTTTTCTTTATTATATAATCTGTGTAACATGCAGTAGATACAACAAACGCAGCTATCCTTGTTAAAATCAGAATTATCTTTACTCTCGTTCTTAATATACACTTCATATGCTTCATCGGTTGTGTAATAGCAAGTAATCTATCAATGGTAATACATAAGATGTGAAAAACTGAAGTCAATATAAAAACAAATAAAAAATATACGCCGTTTGTATATAACGCCCCTTTGATTTGGTGATGAACATCACACCGATAGTAATATTTATTGCTTTACATAAAAGATCTGATTTACTTAAACGTAAGAGAAACAACTCATATATCGTTTTCTTTCCTTTTTTCCTACGAATCAGGTAAACTTCCATAATATTCAATATCATGACAACAGTACCAATTGAAATTTGAAAAACAATATCCCCTTCTTCTGGTAGTTGACGGCAATAATTTTAACGGGGAAAAACTGCTATTGAATGGTGATGGAAAGCTGCTATTAATTGGAGGTGGAAAACTTGTATTAGCAAATATATCCCAATGCACAGTTGGTGTTGGCGGTGGTGGTGGTAGTGACGGTGGTGGTAGTAGTGGCGGTAGTAAGGGTAGTGGCGGTAATATTTAGGGTAATAGTAATGAAGCAATTTATATATTGTTGTAAACAGGTCAATGTGAATAACCATCAATGTTGATATGTTCGTTGAACACAGAATGGGGGATTACTGTTTTTAACATTTGGTTCCATTTTGCAATTATCACAACTGTTATTTCTATATAGAACATTTTATGAGCTATATTTATATATAAATAAAATTACGCGATATGGTGATATACTTTTAAAACCATGGGTTTAGCGTTTTTCATTTCTAAATATATCTATGATACATACTATATTAATTCAACATGCACAACTACAGTATATTAGCTATAAGACAATCGACCACATTAACTTCCATTAGTTTTCCTGATTTAGGAGGTCATATCACCTTAATAAACTTATTTTTTTCCTATAATTAATATTTAAAGACGAATTGGTTGACACGAATTATAAATGAAGCAATTACATTGATTGAGAGTGACGTGACCTAACAGGTAGGAGCAGGTAGGAGCAGGTAAACGAACATTTAACTTCCATATTATCGAACATTATATTCGACATTAAGGCTGATTTCCACTTAACTTATTTTTAGAGAAAAAACAATGCGAGAAATACTCTCCGAATTATTTATCGAGACTTCTAACTTTATTGCTTTTAAAGAGGAATTAGGGAAAGAAAAAGCCTTTTGGATCTGACAAATATTTCTTAATAGAAAGAAAAAAGGTAAATTTCACTTTCTCGTGAAAGACTTAAAACTTTTCAAACAGTTTAGAATGTCCCCTGGTAAACTGGAAGAATTATTAATTTGGGTTGCTCCAGTGATAACGAAGTCTTCAATAAAGAGAGAGCCGATATATCCAGAAGAGAGATTTGCTCCAGACGTTTAAGATAAGCAGCATTACAAAGAGCATCCATCTATTCTTGTATTAAACAATTTGTGCCCCCTCTGGCTATTTTCCATTTTTAGAGAAAGGAACTGCTGAATTTGACACTTCCTGATGTTATTGGACTCTAAAATTTTCTGGGTATGATCAGTGTGTGTCACTTGTCAATTTGACATAGATTTTAAAATTTTGGCCAAAAAAAGGTGATTATGTACCTTTAATAAAAAAGGTGATTATGTACCTTTAATATGCTTCTCAGTAGATTCTCTCTGAATCTTGATTATAAGCCAATATTTTCATGCCTATCATCATACTAGTATCAAGTTATATTACATGGGATATTATTAAAACTATATGACTAAATACAGTGTAGCTGTGATAATGTGTTACTAAGACAAGCACATAAAAAATAGAAAAATCGGAGAAAAGGGCGTGTTACTACAATCTAATCGGTAGAAAGATTCTAGCTACTTGTAAATATAACTTTATAGCGTTTATTCCTCATTCCAAAAAAGAATTCTGTTTCCTCAGATTTGCAGTTCAAAAATACTATCTATTTGTAATTTCGTTTTGAATTATGGTTAATATCAAAATAACCGACTGAGTAATCAAACAGAAACTATGCAGTTTAGAAAAAAGTTATTTTCAAAACTTTCTGTGTGGAAATTGCCCACCACCATTTTGTAAAATTTGTCAAAATTATAGTAGGTGGAATTTTTAATATTCGCGTCAAACCTCATAAGTTGTAAACAAGAGCTTCGTGTTTAAATTGTTTAGTACATTATTTTCTATCAAAATAAAATTCCTACTTATTTTTCTAATTCGCTTTGCTTAAACTAAAATAACCTTCGTGTTTAAATTGTTTATGGGATTACTTGCTATCAAAATAAAATTCCTACTTATTTTCTAATTCGCTTCCTCGAACGAAAATAACCTTATTTATTTCTTCATACATCAGAATAATAACACAAGATTATTGCTAACGGTTCCGTAGCTAATGTACGTGTGACTATTTCTCGCCTTTGGGCGTATTTATACTTCTCATTACGTGACCTTGATTTACTTATTTATCAATTATTCGTAAGACCTGATTTATACTAAATAACTACAAATAACGCAAATTTGTTCCCATTAATTCTAAACTACATTAGCTGAAAGTGACGTCAGCTGTAACCTTTAGCTTCAATTAAATGTCGCATAAATTGCCGTTCTTATGTCGAAGTTTGTGCTGCTAACTTATACATGGCATATTATTTGTCTGTTAAATATAGTCAAGGAACCTTCGGAAATTAAACTTCAGTTTTAATTTAATACACTTTCTACACAGATAGAAGCAGTGTTATTTTGACATAATTCAATTTATGCACATTCTTATATCCTCTGCAGAAGAACGATCGTGCAAAAAGTCACAAAAGCTTGATGCAGATTTTTAAAATATGTAAGAAAATAACCTCCTAAATAATAATTTTTGTTACGTTACTTTCGCAGCAAAATTTAAAAATTCAGGGGGTTGTGTGTTTCACATTCTACTTCTTCATTCAATAGACTTTTTACAAATTATGAAAAGGCGGCATTTGTTGCTCAAAGTATAGACTTGTTTCAATGCAATAATTTTCTTTTTGTGCATTTCCTGCAGAAAAGGGAAGTCATTGCATTACGACATGTTTATACTTTGAACAATAAATGTCTTTTTCTAGTGGTAGGATTGAATTCAGTAAAAAAGCTGTGCCATTGGTCCATCTATCAGATTGCATTAAGCAATAATTATCAAAAGGGGCTGGGGACGAGGTTGGATTGATATAGGATCTGCTGTTAATGTTTTTAACATTTCAACTGGTGGTTAGAGTGTTGAAGGTAAATAAAGATGGCGCAGGTTTTCCTTGCAAGATAAAGTAATATATACGAATGTTTTTTAATTTCAATTAAATTTCCATTCCATTCCAATGCGTAAAATATATCTTGGTCAAACAACAATGAAAAACATATGTAGACAAAGACATTTGAACCTGAGAATAATAAAGACAATAATTGGCATTTGGCAGAAACTATTTGAATAAAGCGAATTAAAAAATAAGTAGGAATTTTATTTTGACTAATTTTTACAGGATTACATCAAGCAATAATGAAGTAAGAGCAACGTTGAAAATTCTGTTCTAACGTCGTTACTGCGGACTTTTAATGACATATGTATTTATATTAAACGTATTGACAATTTTGACTAAG
Organism: Neoturris breviconis; assembly: GCA_032360805.1. Classification (NCBI taxonomy): domain Eukaryota; kingdom Metazoa; phylum Cnidaria; class Hydrozoa; order Anthoathecata; family Pandeidae; genus Neoturris; species Neoturris breviconis. The sequence continues at coordinate 2,550 of JAULBZ010007856.1, read as the reverse complement.
GCAGCCTTTACGTAAACTCATAAATGAGTTTTGCTCTAAACGATCTTGCAATTAATTGGTTTCTTCGGTACGAAAATACCAATCCAATGCAAGATCGTTTAGGTCAAACTCGTTTAGGGTTTTATCTGAAACAGTCTAAAATATTTAAAACAAAAATGAAGAAGATTAGAAAGGAGGCGGAGTTTGTTTTAATATTGAAGATAGTATTGGCGACAAGATTCGATAGCATATCGTGCGTTTAGATCTAACAATAGAGTAACAATATTATTCAGTAGCTTTGCGCGTTGTGTCTAATTTGTGATATGTTAGAAGTGGAACAAGGAAAGAATTCGTCGTTTCAAGTCTAATTAAAGACCAGGATAAAGAGGATTAAAATTCAACACATATAAGTAATTTGATTAAAACGATTTTATTACATGGCTTTTATTACATGTCTGTATCATGCCAGGAAGACGAAAAAGAAGAGGAGATACAACTCATAAGAACTTATTGAAACAAGCGTGTTGAAAGTACTGGTGGTTCTATTTAAATCTAATTTTAAAATTAATTAAAAAATATAATTACGCATAATTAAACTTTTCAATTGTTTTTCTTGCATAATTTACTATTATCACGTGATCTGAACAACGCAAAATTAAAACAAATATGACTCGTTTCTTAGTGAAACTAGGTTAGCGAAACTCAAAAAAAAAAATTAGAATTGCTAACTTACATGCAAACTTTCATTTACACAAAGAACATGAACTGAATAGGAATAATTTATGAACTTAAATTTGTCGCATTGTTCAATTTCGATCGTATGTACGTGGGGGAGAATACAACTGTTTTGAAAAAAACTGACTACAAGAAATCATAGCTTGCTACTTATCTACTTTTTTCAGACCAAAAATATGCATATTATTTCTTTTATTGCAAGGTGATTTATTTTGATGGAGACGAAATTGATCCTCTAAAAATTCAATCAAAAAAGTGCAGAAATCTAAATTTATACTCGGGGATCGTAGCACTATAAAACCTTTTAACAGCATGTTTTTTTTGGGCTAGAGAATATAATAGAGAACTTTGACACTTAACAGCTTGGTTTCCTTGCCCGCTGGCTTCGGGGATATTTTAAAGTTTTTGTAGAGCGTTCGTTTCTTTTTTCTTCTTACGGCGCTCTTTAAAACAATTTTATTTATGAAAACTATGAAATGACGTATCTACTTAAGTTTCTAACGTTTTGATTGGTCCGCTTATATATTGGAATGTCGGGAATGCGGAATTTATAACCGAAAGTGAATAAAGTTTTAAATTAGTGTGTATTAAAGTTTTAAACTAGTGCGTAATGAACATAAAAATTTAGGTAGAAAACATATTTTTGGTTTTTAGATCCTTGTTTTGTAAATTCACTTGTCCTTCAATGTCTTTCAGGGAGGCGAGAGAGAAATGAAATCACCATAAGCTACAGAAATAAACAGTCATAAAATAAGCCAGTTATTAATTTAGCCTTGAATTAAATCCAGTAGCCAGCCAGCAATCAAATGTTAAATTATTTGAATATAACACCAGCCATTTATGTTGTATCATAAGTTAAATTTACATTCTTGGTATTAAAATCTGTAACTTAAATCGGTGATATTTTTAGTAGCAATACACTGTTTGTTTTTTGTAAGAATTACATAATACATGTTTTTGAGCTTCATGGTTCTCTGAGATGTTAGTATTATCATAAACTATGATTCTTAGGTGTCTGTGTCATATATACTACCTACTGTATCATATATAACCAGACAGAGGCAAAATAAAACATAAATAACAAAAGGGAAAATACGTTCAAACAACCAAACAGACTATGCACGAAGTAAGCAAATATGCAAAGATATAGACCAAACATATAGATTAAGAAAGTACAAATCTTTATCCTTTGAGAACATATTTCAAAAACGTAAAAATAAAAATATTTTTTTTGTGTGTATAAAAAATGAGGTTGAACATAATCGTATTTGTTGGAGGATTTTCTGGTAATTCTTTTAAAAATAATTCTTACAAAAAATAAATCACGTAAAGTAAATTCTTGGTGAAAACAACAACGTCATAGCCAAAATAATATTTTAAAGGACGTGTGACTATAAATTCATAGCTGTCAGTAGTTTTTATGTTCTCTGAATCTTTTGCTTTGGTAATGAAGTTTCGTCAATGTCATTAAACTTGTTCAGGTTAGCTAGCTGTCAGTTTACCGGCAAGTGAACGAACGATTTTATGGTATTGTCATTATATCCAGTAACTCTTAAAGTGGGATTGACGACCAAAATAATTGTCCAGATCATCTGACCAAATCTTTCGGATAAAATGTACATTTGCCAAAAAATAAACATGTTTGATATACTAGCATTTTGACTAAAATTACCTTAAGTAGATTCTCTCCATTGTTTAAAAATAACTTAAAGATATGCAAAACGTATGTCATCAATTTCGTGTAGTTTAGTCTCCAATAGTGTTTCTAACATTTAAACAATCAAAATATTTGTCCATCATCAAACAACATTTGGCTGTTCCTCCAGTATCAGGCTG
>JAULBZ010007855.1:0-11158 GCA_032360805.1 Neoturris breviconis | reverse complement strand
AACGAGTTGAAATATTAAAACGCTCGTATCTCGGAATAAAATTTTACGTAATTTTTAACACTAATTTCCTTTCTCTCTCAGAAATATTCGTCATGTTGTCAAGGTAACAACATTAACGAGTGCCAAAAATTAACGACTTTAAAACGACTTTAAATTCATCTTTTGAAAAGTTACAATCTCCTGAAGATAATTAAAAAAGGAAATAATTTTTATAAATCTAAAATGAAAATAACGTGAGTTGACCTGATGTAAATAGTAAAACCTGATACCGTTTTTCAGATTAATTTATGCTGAACACGATGGCGTTGTTTTTTTCGAAAAACGAGAACGAGTTTTGAGAGAGGAACATTAAATACAAAAATAGTCGGTTTTTACATTGTTTCATTTTTCTTCCCACCTGCAAAAAATTCCAAAAAAACAATTCCATATTTAGAAAGTTTATTCTTTAATCTGTCCATTGCTATATAATGTTAGTATTTGATAAAAAAGGAAACATAGATATTTTGATGTTTAAAAAGTCATACAAAAAGACAGGGAACTATCATCTTTTCAACCATACAGCGCATTAAATTTAACATTAATCTTTTTGCTATATTTTGCAAATAAATTCCATAACTGAAAAAGTTCTTATGCCTAGCAGTTCAACGAGCACTTTTCTAAAAGCTTATTATTAGGAACTTTATATCAAGAAATAACAAGCCGCAGAATCGGCATGAAGAATCACGCGATTTGCAATATAAATTCTCTAGAGATAATACTTATTCTGAATCTAAAACAGGATACAGGTGAAACTGGAATTTACAGCACAGAAATTAATCCATATGATATTTCTCCCTCGGATTTTCGCTGTAGACTAGAGTCACAACACACAACACAGTTCCATCGAATCTGCTCTGCATTATTAATTTTAGAGACTAGCTATCATCCACATAGGCTGCATGTGTAAAATGTGTGTGGATACATAATTTTAAAGACATTTTGCCAATATATGACCGCACGTTCGACATATGCGGCCCTATATTAGGAACAAAGTGTTGGCAAGCAAAAGGTAAGACAATTAAATGGACTTTCGCCTGTTATCGGGAATCGCAGGCCTCTTAGAATAATGACCAGTGAGTGTAAAGTACGAATGAACACGAGGTGCGACAGTCTATAACAAATCGGGCTTATTTAAGTCATATCAACATCTTCCACATTACACCAACCTTTTCTCTAACATTTCGTAATTACGGTATAGCGTTGCCTATTATAGTATTTACAACTATTTTCTTAAAATAGGAGAAAAAGAATGAAATATAAATATAAATAGGTTGATAGTATGGTACAATCAAGGTCATAAATAATGGAAAAACGTGTGAATTTTAAACCACATGTAAAACAGAAGTTACGAAAATATATGTTTTTCATTTTCTTCTTTTCTATGACGCTTATAATAACCGCTGATACCTAGGTGATACATCGTTGTGTATATCTTGTGCTCATTTATAATTTATTAATACTGAAGAACCATATAATATTCAGAAATAAAACGACATTTGTTTTCGACGTTTCGGTGTTCATTACATCATATTCATGAAAAGTGATTTTTAATGGTAAAAACGTCATTTTAAACTTTTAGCGTCAATCTGTTGGATTCTAAAGTAACGCCAGTCAATCAATGTAAGAGCGTTGATGCATTTCGTGTCCATACGCATTGGTGTCAACATTTAAACCATTTGGTTGTTTGGTACCAAGTAGCCAGATAAATCTATTTTCAAGGTAACCTCAATATCTCGGTAAAAATTGGCAATGTGTGTTACTAATTCATTGCTATCTGTACATTTTTTGGCATCACAGCAGTGTTTTTTGAATCAATTACGTAATTCTTCACCAGTATGTCCGATATATATGCGTCCATGAATCTTACATTTAGCAGAACAAACTACGATTTTAGTTAATAGAACATTTGCTGCATGGTGTTGTTGCTGTTGCTGTTGTGCTAATGTGTCGTTTAGTTTTGAAGTATTAGTTCGTACGAGATGGTTTTTAGATTTTTCTTACGGCGAAATGCAAAGATTGGTTTTCAAGAAGGATTTTAATGTTGAATCATTTTGAAGAAGAAGATGAAAAGGTTTCAGTAGAACAGAAGTTAATTTATTAAATTTCGGATGCAGGTAGTTACAAATATGGAGGTTCTTTTGATTTTATTGTCTAGTAAGTTTTCGCGATTAAGTTTTAATATATATTTAGCAAACTGAATAAGATTTTGTTTGGATGTAAACTTGATTTATAAAATATTGTTTATAAATGTTTCAATGCTGCATGAAGTCAACGGTATCGGAACAAATTCTTTTTAGACGTGTAGATCATCCATTCGGGATTTTTTTAATATCATGTTCAAGATGGCATGAATTGAGGTTCAAATATAAATGAGAATGAGTTGGTTTTGATTACACACACACATGTACTATCTTTCCATCATTATCAGTGCTGTGAATTATAATGTCGTCTCTAGTTTTAAGGTTTTCAAACGCTATTTTTTTTGCATAAATTAATTACAGAGTTCTTTACTCCAGCAAGCTAGAGATTAACGTTTCCAGGTTGGCTATATAAGATGGTTGATAGAAAAGAGTCTTAAGACCTGATAACAAGACAATTGTTCAGTAGGAATTATGATGTTTTGATCTACACTTTTATCTTTAAAAAGCGATTGAGATGGATTGTTGTCATTGTCTCAATAATCTTTTGTATTCGCACTGTGTATTGGGAGAAATACCAGACCGTACTTGGTAGGCTTTCATGCTACCATTATTGTTTTCTTCGATCATGTTCGAGGAGAATAGAGATATTTAGCTAGCTGACAGTAAAACCTCTTATCTATCTATAAAAAAGGTACGTACTGTATGTTAAGAATCTACAGACCTTTCTTTTAATTGAAGTAAAAAATTTTCTGCTCAAGTAGGCAAAGGTAATGAGGTAAGAATGGTTTAATGCGTGTAGCTACCTTTAATTTATTATCTATCATTTTGTCGCTGTTGTTTCCATCTCGTGTCGTAGACAAAAGTTCTCCTGTAAATCTCCTCTTATATACTTCCTCTGTCAGATTTTCTCAGTGCATAGCCTGTTCGGTCTAAACACAGACCATAGGACTGTCGTCCTGGAACAACAGTTCTGAACTAGATTATTTGAATATGTATTTTTATAATTTTTGAGTTCTGTTGATATTTACTCCATACACTCAGTACGTTTACCGTGGTGACTGCTTTACAATAATCAATGCTGCGATTTTTGCAAGCGTGTGTTTTTAACACGTAAGGTCTACTTTTAAGTTTAATTTTGGAAATAAAATCACATGTTTTTAAAATGATTTTTTTTTACACTTTTCGTCTTCATAGCAAATAATTACTTATCTAATGATAATTTTTTTTGCAAGAAAAACTGATCTATTATATTCTGTATGTTTAATACGTAAAAATTGAATGAAACAAGATCATATGAACAATTTTATTACCACAAATCAATTATCGTTTGAATTAGACTAGGAATCTCCACCGCAGGGGATTTTATTTAGTATTCTCTCGAAGTTCTATTGGCTTTATCGCGAAGAAGTAAGCGCTAGATTTAGCATCTTCCTCTTATCACAGATAAAGCGCGATGTGGAACAGGCTAGCTAAACTGAAATGGTTATATAAACGACTTTATGACAGTCCGGTACACATTGAAAGCGAGATTGTTCACGCTAGGATGCATCTAGTTCATGCTTAAGTGCTAAATGTGTGAATTTTCAAACCCAGGGGTTTCTAGTTTTATATTATTACACGCGGCTAGTAAATATAAACTCAAAAACTGGTAAAAGAAGATAAAGTGAGGTGATGTTTTGATAAACCAATTTCATTTGAACAAAAAAAAAACGTGACTGCTTTTAAAAACTTTCTTTTTAAGATGGTCGCGTTGATCCCCTGCTTTTCATTACTTCAAAATAGCTAGTTAGCTTTTTTTGGATTGTTTGTAATTTGTAATTTTTTATTCTTTTGTTTTTGTTTGTTTATAATTTGGCATATTTCGATTTTTTTCGATTTTTTGTATTTTTATATATAATATTTTTGTGTTTTTTCTTCGTTTTTGTTTTTAAAAGCATTGATTCAAGTTTTCATTATTTTTATAAATTAAATATAAAAATAAAATTTCATTTAAATCGTTTATTTCCCTTGTAAAATGGATGATAGTACTGTGCAAAGAGACCTTGAATCGTAGGAAATTATATATTTTCTATGCTCACTGTGTGGCAGCCATCTTGTTTGACAAACAGTTTCTGTTTTCAGAGAAAAGAATTGCTTGTTTTGCCACTTCCTGACATTTTTAGACTCTGAAATTTTCTGAGTATGTTTAGTGTGTGTCACTTATCCATTTGACATAGAAATTGAAAATTTGACCAAAAAAGGTGATTATGTACCTTTAACATCGCTTAAACCGATATGCTAGATTGTTGTCCTCTCTTAAAAGGATCGTTAGTCATTATAATGTCCACCTCCCTTTCACAAAATTTATACACAATTATACCTAAAGAATTGCCGGCTATCAACTCTAAAATAGTACTTTTGTATAAAATGCAGTCGTGTATCTGGTACCCGTCAGTTTAAAGATATACTATGTTATTTTTCGTACGTCTCTTTGCAAGACCTACAGCATTTGCTTACTCTGTGCACGAATAAAGTTTTTACTCCGCATGAAAACAATCCACAAAAACTAGCCAAAATTCTATACGTGGTAAATCTTCCAACTTTACCCAAGTAAAAAAAGTTAAAGTCATGCAAAAATACATAAGAAAAATAACATAGTATACCTCTAAACTGAAAATACACTAATACATAATACAGAAAAGCTGCCCATAGAAATTTATGATAACTGACAATGTTTTTACTTGACCTTCATCAAGCTGTAAAAATCAAACAAAAAATCGATTAAAAATGGACCGACCAGCCATGTTAAAGGTACATAATCACCTTTTTTGGTCAAATTTCCAATTTCTATGTCAAATGGATAAGTGACACACAACAAACATACTCAAAAAAATTTTAAAGTCTAAAAATGTCAAGAAGTGGAAAAACAAGCAATTTTTTTCTCTGAAAACAGAACATTTTTGTCAAACAAGATGGCTGACACACAGTGAGCATAGAAAATACATAATTTCCTACGACTTTAATCAATTATATTTTAACTAATATTCACTCTTATGGAGTCAAATCTTTAGAATATGTTAGTAGCAATATGAACTTTCATCAGGACTACAGAAGGAAAAAATTGAAAAAAACATCTGAGGGTGATATTTTGTACCTTTAAGCGATGATAATGCCAAAGTCAAAGTCTTTAGTTTTTACATTGTGCTTTCACTTTACAAAGGAAGGATGTCAACAAAATATTTATGTGTTAATCCGGTAACCCTTTTTTGTTCAACTGTTCTTATGAAAATAATTTAGTTCATTCTACCCTGAGTGTATTTTAAATTTGATAGTTTTAATGGCGCGATTTTTATTGAAATTAATTTTTGGGGGAGTTGGAATGTTAGAAAAATAAATGCTAGATTATACTTCAAATTTTTATTTTCCAAAGAATCAAAACCGAGGATCAAGGCCGGGGATCGTTGTACACAATGCTGATAAGAAAAAACAATGTTGCATACAAGCTGCCAAAAGAAATTTAAAACATTTGGCAATGCGACTTTAATTTTTTTCTGGTCGGTGGTCGGTTGGTCTGTTTTCACTGGTCGGTTGAAAAGGTGGTCGGTTTAACGCTGGTTGGTTGGTCTGTGGTAGGTGTTTGGTGATCGGTGGTTTTGGAAAACACCCTAAAATTAAGTGGAGAAAGAGTTTTTCAAGAAAGAGCAGCAAACAGAAATGTGGAATCCAGATTAGATATAAGCACTATGCGATTTTGGCAGACGAATCAAGTGGTATTTTTCGACAATAGAGTATCTACTCAAACGCCAAAAGATACCGAAGCCAGAGTCTACAGTGCAACACTGCAAACGAGAAGAAAAAGAAATACAACGAACGTGCAAGTTGAAAAGGACATTGGTTATGTTAGCAAATGGAGGTATACGGGCGAGAATTTTGTAAATTATACTCTCGACTTTCAGAGAAACATCATTTCGTTTTCACTCATGAAATCTTATCTGTCTATTGTGTCAGAAGATGCTGGAGTCAGCGAAAAGACTTTATGCATCAACAAAATTTAATTCAAATAATGCAATTGTAAACTTCGTGACACATTTGTAAAAACTATTTTCACTGAGTGAACGGCAACTGGGTTTTCAAATATATTTCAGTCAATCTTTTGTGAGAAGAATAATTGTCATGTGATGTTAGAAAATCAATATTAGAATCAATCATAGCCACAAGAAAGAGACTGTGGAATCATACATCGATTGACTTGGTGGACAGAGTCTTGATTTGAGAATGCGTCTATTGACTTGGTTACACTTTAAAAACGTCCGATGTCATCGAAACAGTGTTAATTGACTTTCGCCCCTGCCTTACGAGCCTTAGTAGCCATAGTATAATGCACTTGATAATTGCAGGTGATTTATAGATGGCACATTAAGAGTAAGCTGTCCTTCTAGTTTACACCCACAATAGTCATAAATATAAACATGGTATCAAATTTCAATCGAATTTCAATCAATAACACATCTTTTTGAACCAGTTGAAGGAAAAACCCATGATGCCTCAGAGTTTGGTAGAGCAAATTTAACTGAGGACGAACAAAGGTTTGAAAATATGTCGTACCATGTCGTATTACTAGAATCCTCAAAAATTAAGAAACTTTTACTACAAATATGTGAAAGGTTTATCTCAAATTTGTTGGTGTTGTTATTGTTTTTATGATTTGGTTACTTGCATTTACCCCTTTGCCAATTTTAATCCTAGGAACTTTTACAGCTAACACTTAGAATTTTGTAACCAAAATTAAGAAACTTTTAAAACTAATTTATTGGGAGAAATATTTGCGAGCAGAAATATTCGCGTGGGACAGACTTTCACGTATCTATTTTTATTCATTTATTTTTTTAAATGAATTTCACGAGAATAAACTTTTGCGAATAAGCTTCTTAAATAAATTTAGCAAGGATAAAATTTCGCCAGCCCGACTTTAGAAAATATTTCGCGAGGATTAATTTTTCGCGAATGGTATATTTTTATGTTGGAAAAATAAAAACACAAGTGTTTTTAGCGACACATCCGTAGAGCTTTCGACCTTTACTTAGGTCATTATCAATACTATCTTTGACAGAAAAGATTACTAATTCCCAACAGTCTACTGCTTGGTGACTTTTTTTTTTAACATCGGCACGTAAAGAATTTGAACTCGAATTGAAAGAAAGCTCATTGATCCACAGAGACAAACCTTTGTTGAACAGAACCACGACCTCTGCTTGACAAATACTTACTAATATGGAGTTCATTTCATTGGCTGGATGCTGGTAATTAGTCGGTATATAATTACATTTTTTCCTTTCAACACAATTTTTTCCTTCCATATATTTTTGCATTGTCATCTTACCTTATTCGGCAAAGTTTTGTATAAAAAATAATAGTATATAAGTTTATAAATTTGGTTGTATAACGTAGTATTAATAATGACCTAAGTAAAGGTCGAAAGCTCTACGGATTTGTCGCTAAAAAACACTTGTGTTTTTATTTTTTCCAACATGATTTTGTCGCATCTACACACATACAGGTATATTTTTACTTTGTATTTGCCATTACTTTTATTTCTTTTTTACAAATATCAAATGCCATAAAATGATTATTTTTTGCTCCCTTTGTTGATCTTGGTTTCAGCCACAACGCAAAAAGTATGGGCTAACTGGATTGGATAAGGGTAGAAACAGGTAGAAATCCATACTTAAATCGCTTAACCCTATTTAGGCTGTTTTTTTTAACATTTCACGGCCGGGGGAGCGGATTCCGCCCATAACTTTTAAATGACTAATAGTATAAGGATGACTTAAAACTTAGGGCTTAGGATGTAAGTTCTTTTGGCAAACTTGACAAATTCTGCTGTTCCTAGCAGCCTAGTGCCCAGGCTGTTTTCTACCAAATATTTAAGGCTTTTTATCTAATTAGAAATTCGGAATTTTTGCTCGAATTTAACCTTGTCTCAAATATTTATGTGATTGCTTGTAGATAACATTTTCCCATTCTGTTTTCAGTTATAGACAGGTATTTTGTTAGTCTTAACATAATTTCCGGGTTTTTAACAAAAAAATTGCAAAATACCAAAATTATCGTCCGAAATAAATCCGATTTTCAAAAATTTGGAAAAATCGGGGGAAACGGATTATTTATGTGACCGAAATTTTCAGAAATATTCATTTTGTGATTATATGCAATCTGACTATGTCATGTTCTAAGTATTAACCAAACCAAAGTTATTGCAAAATAAGTTATTGACGATTTACATAGGATTTCCCCATGTAGAAATAGATGGTCTCAGGTTATGACCCATATAATTTAACCCCTTCAAGTAATAAAGCTGGAATGTTCACAATTCGCGTTTAATAGATAGTTCCAAAAACTCAAAAAGTTTCAGCTCCATTGCTGTAGTGGTTCAGACGTTATAAATAATAATGCGACAGGGGCGGAAGGGGAGGGGGCGGAAGGGGAGGGGGCGGAATCCCCCCGGCCTGAATAGGGTTAAACCATGAATTTCTAATTCTTTCTTTGACTTTTTTCTTTTTTAATTTTAATTTTGTTGGTTTTATTATTATTTAGTATTATTTAAAAGAATCACATCGTGAAAGATTACTGCATGACTCATATAGCTCTGTATAAGGACTGTGTGTATATTGCCATGTATAGCAATACACAGTTTGGATATCGCGCTGTACGGTCCGTATTCAGTAGTCTTTCAACAAATGGTCTCAGGTTATGACCCATTTGACGCTGTGAAAATCTTTAAAAAAGGGCTATTTGTTTATTTTGCAACCTCGTTTCCAGGGCTTCTTGCCTTTTCGAACACGGAAGAGCGGCGAAGTGTTCGAAAAGGCAAGAAGCCCTGGGAATGAGGTTGTTTATTTTGTTCTTTTTCCAAACGTAAAGGCACCGGAGGGAAATCGTATACCGTAAACCTCCGAAAATAAGCCCTGGTCTTCAAAAGACTATAGTTCGGAAGACTTTTTGCGTTATAGAACAATGAAAGCACCAGAGAAAGTTTTGTGCTCAAATTCGTCAATAATGAGACTTATAACTTAATGATGGATTTCCACTAGGCGAAAAATTTCGTGCGAAAGTCAATTTCTACTAATGGAATATCTTCATATGACTTTGCATGAAAATTCTGCCTAGTGGAAATCAATCTCTAGGAGTGATTGGCACCCCAGAGGGCAAAAACGTTTTCGCAGTAAAGATGTCTTTGTTGCGGAATTTGAATAATTTTTTGCCCACTGGGATATGGACTCGTGTTCCGCCTACGGAGCTAACCGTGCGGCGATGGTGTAGTGGTACGCACCTTCGGTTTTCAGTGCGGTCGAGGTTCAAATCCCGCCAGAGAAACGCGAATCAATACTCCACTCCGATGCGCGTTAAATACAACGTACTAGAGCAATGCCTTGCGCAACTCTAGCGGTAAGTTAACCTTAGCGACGTCGGCGGGGATGAAGAACCATTGTAATATATTGATATGCCCTTAGGACGCAAAAACTTCCGATTACTTACTTACTCACTCGCTTACTTACTCTATAGTCTCACATGTTGTGATTCACATGGAAAATTTGTAATCTTTATAAATAGCATATAAGCAATCAATGTACTATGTTTCTTTCTTTTTTGTGTTTAAAAAAGTCGTGTGTTTTTTTCGAGAACTAAGTTGCAACAAGAACAGTCTTCTTAAAATATACAATAATTATTCTGGCGTATTACTCGCATAAAAACCAAATGTTTTTAAACGAGTAAAAAAATTTCCAGGAAATTATGCTTGGAAACCATGAAGTTTTTTAAGGCTCCCCTCCCCCTCACCAAAATGCTCTCTAATAGCTAAGACAGAAATGAAAAAAACTGCTGTTTTGAATTTAAAAACGCTGAATAAGGGATCAAAATCGACACTGGTATTTAGGAATAGCAGAAAATAAGCGTCCTTTAACCTCTAATCCTTCCCCCTAATTAGGAGAACGAAGCATGCCACGAAGAAAGGAGCTTGATTGCCACCCAAATGATAGTCTGGCAAAACCAAACTACTACGGAACGTTTCTTCATCTTTACTTCAAATGGACACGATCAATGAGACCAAACACGACCAATTTAAAACTATCACAGACATTTCCATCGAGGAGGCATCAAATCAATGTCGACTAATCGATGATGACGATTTTGATTTTGATATTGGCGTCTTTTTTTTCTACTAACCGCCCACTCCACTTATTAACAATTAGGCATCCCATGCTTATAGATTACGTAAGCCTTTTAGAACAATGGGATCATGTGATAATGTGCTTAGACACAGCAGAGATCTGGACACAAGGGTAGGGATGTTTTTTGGAGTTTAATGGTATTGTATTTGTCATAAGCATGATAGTCAAAGAAAATAAACATTTACTAGCCTAAATATTGTAATAACTTAAATGTTGTTTTTTGTGATTTTTCGAGACTAAAATTAAGCTTTTCGTGCTTTCCTGTATAGCGTGATTCACTTTTTTGGCAAAGTTTAAAAAATCTCATTTACAATCATTCGTCAATCATTCGTCAGTTTAGACCATAGTCACAAGACTTGTGACTATGTTTAGACTGACTGACACGAGATAAGATTAAAACTTGCTCGATTACCAGGAATTCAGTAACAAGTCAAACCAGAAATCATTAGTAAGATCATGAAAATAACAATAACAAACGATGTATAGAAATTACAAAAAATAAAAATATTCCATTTCACACTTATTTATTGGACCCTGCTTTTATTTTAAGTTTCACTTTTATTTCCGTGGTCCCACTTTTAATTCGTGGTCATACTTTTTTGCCGATTTTTGGGGTCCCGCTTTTATTTTTCATGTTCTACTTTTATTTTTGGGGTCCCACTTTTATATCTGTGATCCCTCAGGGACCCGGCCACATTTCTATAATATGCCCTGAATTTGGGTCAAAATAATAAGAAACACAGACTGAAATTTGCGAACAGTATAAAACAA
>JAULBZ010007854.1:0-11159 GCA_032360805.1 Neoturris breviconis | reverse complement strand
AGTTTGCTTGGGGTGGGGTGGATGACACTGTGTCATGTTCCTGAAGTGTTTGGTATGAACATGCAAGGCAGAGAGTTTACTTAAGTATGAGTATTATAAGGACCATTTGATTTTGACCAGTTGGATTCCCACTAAGAAAACTAAGAAAAGACATTCCATTGGTAGAAATTGACATCGCACCATGTCTGATGTTAATATTTAGCAAATGGAATGTGTTCTTTTGGCATTCGCATGAAAAGTTTCGCCTAGTGTTACTTTTTCTTGTAATGTATCTATGTATTTATTCTTAGTATAAAGTCTAATAAATAGAATTCCTTTTTTAATGAAAAATCTTATAACTGTGGAGAAGTGATTTTTGAGCATGACTTTAGGCTAGAAAAAACTGAAGCAATACTTAAAATGCCCTCCTCCACATTGATATAATTGCTCTTATAATCTGATTTCTACTTTGCAATTTTTATGGTATTCTCTACCTTAATCGGGTTTTTTTAACTGAACACGCACATTGGTGAAAAGAGCTGTCTTTGGAGTGACAACGTTGTGGTGGTGCGATGAAATAAAGTTTAAACAACTTTTTACTTAGTCGTCAGAGTTTTTAATCGACCTTCCACATCAGACAATCAAATTTCAGTTAGTCCGTGCAGACATTAGAAACATAACTAACATTAACATTTTGTTACAATTCAGCTATTTATTTGAAATTTGAAAATGTTTGAAACGTGATTATATTATTTTTTCTTTTTTTCACAGCAAACAAAATCTGTACGGAAATAAAACATGAGTGGAAATTGGAAACATACAAGCACATTGAAAAAGTCTTGTAATAAAAGTAGAGCCCATGATAAAATCACCCAGTAAAAATTTCTCTGTAAAATAATAATTGAGTTTTTATTTTTTTTGAATTTTTCTCAAACTCACTCAATACACTTTAGATTAAATTTTATTACCAATGATAAATAAACCTTGTACCTTGGCCTATGAACAATGTTCATTTCTCAGTAATTGAAAGTTCCAGGATTTGATTTTTGCATTTTAGTTTTGCATTTACGCTGGACAAAAACTTGTTCAAAGTCTGTAATAAAGACACTAAAACAACGTCAAATGGCATTGTTCTAGCGTCTTTACTGCAGACTTTGAACAAGTTTATGAGCTCTAAAATTTAAACAAATACCAATGAAAACTGATGAAATCGACTAAGTTGATTGTTCTATTTTTTTTGTCTTTATTTTTGTGAACTGAGTGAGTAGCGAAGCTTATACTGAGATTATAAACAAGCTAAACCTAGCAATCATTTATTGCCTTTATAAATATTTAGATTACAATTCTTGAGGATAAGATAAGCCATATCAGCGAACTGTTAGGTAAAAAAGAAAATGAATTAGATGAAAGAAATGAAGAGGTTTGTGTTAGAACTATGTTTATATTATTGTTAACTACTAAATGCTATAATGCTGTAAGGTGGTTTATCATGTGGCACAGTGAGCCTAAAGATGTTCAAAAGTCGCTTTTATACAGTGATAATTTTGTTCTCTGTTCAATCAGAGGAGCTAACCTTTTTAATTGCTGTTGATACTTATTAAGTTATTTGTGCATGAAATGCTTTGTGCATGTTTAATCCACACTTTATCAAGACTTGTTCAAAGTCAGCAGTAATGACGCCAGAACAATGTCGAACGCCGTTGTTCTAGTGTCTTTACTGCTGACTTTGAACAAGTTTTTTATAATGTTGAAAGGCTGTTGTGTGATTCCTCTAAATTGGAAATTAGCTCAGTATGTTTGTACAGTAGTCAAAAGTGATATTTCATTGTGATGAAGAGGATTATTGAACATAGCTTCACGTTTTGTAGCTTTAAAAAACATCTTCTTGCAGTAATAAATCTTATATTATTTATTTTTAGTATTACAGTTGTGAACAAACAATAAGCGAACTCCACTTACAACTTCAGCAAATTCTAGAAGATAAGAAATCACTTGTTCTTGAGGTATAAAAGCCATCTTTTTGTGAAATTTTAGGGATTGAAATTAGGCATGTCTCAGTGCTCGAAATAAGAACGAGTAATCAGTGTGGACGAGTGAGTAACCCTCTAAACAGAGTTTGGATGGGCTATTACTATCACTTGCTACCATTTTGAAATTTGGTACTAGCATACAAGGCGGTATTTTGTAAGGAATCTTCGATTTTGTTCACCTGGATTTGCTGATTTTCGGGCAAAATTGCGTTTTTGATCTAATGGATCGAAAAGGCATGACACTAGCCCGAAACTTGCTAATCGCATTCTAAGCAATATTACAAGACCACTTGCCAATTTTTCTCTGATTTTGTTGAATCGAGATCAAGTGTTGGTGGAAAAGGGATTTTTCAAAAGTAGAGACTTAGAAAATTTAAGACATTTGATTTCTATAGATGAGGATTGGACCAAGTTCACCAAAATGATAAATAGTTGACTTAGAAATTTTTAATTTTTTTTTCACTTTTTTTAAAGATTTGAGCACAAACGAATTTAGACTAAATTTTTTTGGTACCTAATCCAAAACTTTGAGCCATGTCTCTTAAAGCACCACGGTCTGCCTGTTCCACTGTAAATTGGTTCTGGTTAGGTTTTAGGGTAAAATAAATTAGTTTGACGAATGTATCACCCAATCTATGATGAAGAGTGTTGATAAGATTAAGATCTGGAGAGGGTAAAAAATGCACTAGTAGTGGCCATAGCCTTTAGAGGGGGAACAATTAAAATATTTGTAATACATATTTAACATTAATTAGATTAATCCCTTTGTGAATTAGAATTATAGTAGAGAACAGAAGATGCATTTTTTTTAAAAAAAGAATATAGCTAATTCAAAGAAAATTATATTCTTTACATTCCTTTATTGTCTAGTGTTTCTTTATTTTTAAGTTTAAGAACAGATGATGGAAACCGCGTTATTAGAAATTTTATAAGATAGCTTTCTTTATAAATAAAATACTAAAGAGCATGGTTTCTTCATGTGCAAAAAAATATAGTAAATTCAAATAATTTGTTTATGTATAGTCTATATATTCATTATACTATAGGTTATACCATATACATTATTATCTATTATTATTTAGTAATGTGTGTATGCAAATCATATTTATGAATGCGCTAGATTTAACTTTCACTCGGCTTGCTGGGCTACATTCATTACCAACCTTTTGTTTTTAAGTATAACTTAAGGCCTGAAACTATATTTAAAAAGCACTTTTTCACGGATATTAGCCTACTGACTAATTTAAATTTAATAATGTGCATATGTGTTACTTATGTATTCGAACGTTGTCGAGTGCAATAAACGATTTACGATTTCTAATTAATCGTTAATTGTACAAGAATAAAACATTTAACCTCCTGTTAGTTGCAATCTTACTGATCCCAGCAAAAGGGGAAAACATTGAAATATAATTATATTCAAACCTTGTGTTGTTTTATCTACAGCTGCTTTTTCTTTGTTTGTTTTATATTTCCATTTTTTGTGCGCTCTTAATAATGTAAGCTGTCCGTTTCTTTCTATACAAAATTTATATTTAAATATTCCAACTTGAAATTGCAAGGTCACAGTATAAACATAATTTTCCCGTTTGGTATTAAAGGGATTCCGAGGCAAAAATACAAGTTGATCTCATATTGAAGAGTTTGAAAAATTAATAATAGTGATTTTTATTTTATGTAAAAATATTCAGCAGTTCTCAAGATATCCCAGTTTAAAGCTTTTTAAAGATATTGGTTTTGGTTAATTTATGCGAAAATTATGACATTATCTTTGAGTATACCATATATGGTAATGCACTTTATTGCTAATATCTCCACAAATACTACTACTTGGTGCTTTAACTTTGCATTAACGTGGTTAGAATAAATGACACCTTTAGAAGCAAAAATTATAATTCCAAATTGTACCTGTAGCTAGTTCCAGCCCCCTTTGTGTAACATTGCATAATTTTAGTAACCAATAATCAAAGTTGTACAAAATCACGATTTTCGATTTCAGAGCATGTTAATGATTTGTGCATGTAAATTTGAATAGGCAATAACTCATTGTCTATATAAATTAATGTAAGCAAAAAAATAAAGTGGCCTAAAACTAGCTACAAGTACCATTTTGACAAAAAATATTCCAAAATCTATAATTTATTTTATCTCACACTACTGCCAAGTTTCATGCATCAAGCTATATTATTTGTGGAGATATCAGCAATAAAGTATCTACTATATTTTCTATATTCAAAGATGATGTCCTAATTTTCGCATAAATTACTTTATACCGGTTTCTTTAAAAACCTTAAAAACCATTAAAGATTTTTACACGAAATAAAAAGTAATGCTATTTAATTTTCAAGCTCTTTAATATGAGACCAACTTGTATTTTAAACTCGGAACCCTATAAGTCAACTATTTAACCATTGGGTATAACCTTTCACCTAACCTAACCTTTTACTGAATGTGATCAAAACCTCATAGAAATCAAATTTTCGAAAAATTTCCAAGTGTCCTACTTTTAAAAAATCTCTTTTTCTGCGATACTCGGTCCCGAGTTGATGGAATAGAAAAAGATTTGGCCAGTGGTCTCATAATATTGCTTAGAATGCCACAACTTTCAGGACGGTATGATCAATTGGACCGATAACTTAGTTTGTACCCATAGAAATCCAATTTTCGAAAATTTAACGTTAAGTGTCCTACTTTTAAAAAATCCCTTTTTCACCGATACTCGGTCCGAGTTGACAGAAAAGAAAAATTTTGGCCAGTGGTCTCATAATATTGCCAAGAATGCCAAAACTCAATTTGGACCCTTTTTGCCCAAAACTCGGGACCGAGAGGACGAAATCGAAAAATTTGGAGAGCCCTTTTAAAATATCGCCACAAATGATGATACCAAATTTCAAAATGCTAGCACTTCGGGAACATGGTCAATCAAAAAAAGTGGGATGCCGTTGCTGACACCAACACAAAGTGACAGCAATAGCCCATCCAAACTTTGTTTGGTAGGCTAAAAACGTTGTCGTCCAATGAAAATGGCATGGGCACTTTGTGCCCCCTCCCCCTAGTTTAATAGGGTTAAAGAATAGTTGTTATTAACTTTCAATAATAATAATATAGATAAAATAAAAAAGGTCTGTTAAAATTTCAAAATTAAATAAACACTAGACCATTGAACAAAGCAATAGAGCAATTTTGGTCAAATGAATACCAACCATATTTTTGTTAAAAAAAATCTTCCTTTGTTGCATTGTGTCTTGGACCAATTAATAATGTTATAAAAAAAAATTGTATTCTTCGATCAAGTCCGAGGAGAGAGAGAAAGAGATATGATATCTAGCTAGCTCTATTTACACACCTAACCTCTCACCTAGCGCAGGGTACAACAAATCATTGTACGTGCGTACTCACTACTGAAGGTATCATACAAAAACATTTTCTTCTGCGTATGATATTGTACAGGAAACGGTCATATAATCCTTTTAATACCGTACATACAATTGCTGCGATCGTACATAAATTGTCATTAAAAGAAGTATGTAATTAATGAAGAGAAGCAAGACATCACAGCATGTTCACTGTATTTATGCTACTTTGTTGATAAAAATAATTCCGACGCATGCAATACGACGAATGAGCCTAAACGTCGTTTTCCCACTCCTAAATCTTCCACGGAGCGGAATTCCCCACTGGGCAAGTTCAAAGTCAGCAAAATAACGTTAGAACAATGTTCAGTGAACATGAAACGGGACTGATATAAGACGAACTATCGATTTCCAAGTTACTTTAACGAACGAAACGAGACTTATATAAGACGAACTATCGATTTCCAAGTCATTTTGACATAGAATACGAGAGTTAATGTAAGACAAACTATTGATTTCCAAGTCATTTTAACGAACGAAACGGGACTTATATATGTCCTGGTTTGAATAAACAATTTGACAGCCTTTTCCTTTTCCGTAAGGAAAGAACGAATGAACATTGTTTTAGTTGTAAGTCAATGCAAAAAGAATTACGTACATGTGAATAGGGCTCTAATAAATTGTTATTGTTTTATAACCATGAAATAAACATTATATTTTGAATAGATACATCTAGACATTTTGTTTTCACATTCTATTTTATTAAAACTGGTAAACATGTGTGCTTTTAATTATGATAACAAAGAGTGACTAACCAGCAAGCAAAGACTTGACCAGTGAAGATGCTAGAACAACGACTTTAATTTCGTGAATCAAGCAAACTTATTTTGCGAATTAAGAAAGAATTAAAGGTACAGTATTGAAAGTAGCCAACCAAATGAAGTGAAAGTTTTAACCTAAGCAATTAATATGATTTGCATGCACACGACATTATACAGTGTTTGAAATATGTCTTTACTAAGATGATAGAGTTTCAGGTCAAATAAACAATTGGAGCACAATATTCAAGGTAAAATTATATCAAATCAAATTATATAAAAGTCACTCATACACAGTGAATATGAATTGCATACACATTATACATCTTAGCATTATGTAGACACCAAATAAAAAATAGAGAATACACCTATGTTATAGTATTATACTATCTATACATAAGATGGTTTTTGCTAGCCCTATTAATTTTTTTTTTCCAATTTAGACCCTTTAAAACAGTCTTAAATTGATTTTCAGGTAAAGTTTTAAAGCAAAAAACTTCCCCTGTGCCTCAATGTCTAAACGCGGAAAGATTCACTTCGTTTCTGATGTTTTCTTTCGACGCTATGTTTTAAATTTCACGCAGAGAGAGAAAGAAGTCAGTAATAATAATTTGCCGAACGCATACTTTACATTTACGATATAAAATATGCGTTCGGTAAATTATTATGCTGACTAAACAAAAATTGGTAAACAAATATGGTAGATCTAACACAATTGGGTTGTCCTGATCAATAGTTCACTGATTTCTCGTGAAAAACAAGGTCTGCATATCTTTAGATACCTACAAACTGAAATAACATATTATTGCTATTACAGATCAATTTATTTATAAATACGCTGTGTCTAAAGAACCAGGAATAAATCTCTTTATTTACAGATTAAAACTCCGACAATTATCTCGATGACTGTTTGACCTAACCTTTACCCATCAGTTAATAAGAGACTTTTTTCCGGTTTTAAATTTAGACACTTATAAATATCTTCCATACCTTTTTTCCCCCGACTTGGTCTTGTATGAACTTTTGTAAAATCCTTCGAGTCCCTTGGATAAAGTTGCCGAAAATTTAACATGCACAACATATAATTTTTTAGGCTCCAGCTTCTTACTTCCTAACGTGATAGAAAGGAATTCTGACTTTTTATTTAGCTTATAACCTGCTACATCAATTTTGTTACTTTTTGTTATTTCTTTGAGGTTCATAGCAGATTCTCCTTCATATACATCACACGAGATAATCTTCAAATTTTTGCTATGTAGAACAATTGAGTCTGTGCTATTATTAGCAGTTACAAGTATTTTTACATTTCCACTGAACCCAAACTTTCCGTCTGTGATATTAGGGTGCAAATACACACGATATTTAATAGGTGTAACATCTCCAGGTAACCTGATCTGAGTTTTACCACTTCTAGTGATTCTGTTACTGATTCCCGAGGAAGAGCTTTGATTAAATACGGCACCAATAATAACCCCAAGAGAGATCAAAAGAATAACACCAAATCCAGAAACCACTATTTTCCAGTGCTTCTTTAAAGTACTCTCCTCATATTTACCATTTTTGTTGCTCCTTTGAGCCTCGTCTAATAACAAATTGTCATCTTCATCTTCGATAAACGGAGACTTATCCGCCATTTCAGCTATAAAGTACAATAAATAGACAAGTATTTATTCTTCCCGCACCACCTGTAACCACTTGTTTTAGCAGGAAGAAATATATTCGACGGAAGAAATATTTGTTTATATTTTATTCCAAAACTACTATTTTGCAGACCACAGGGCCGTCTCACTTTTTCAGTTTATGAATAAAATGGAGCAGTTGCAGAAGCAAAATTGCGATTGTCTGCTTGGATTTTACATCGAAAAGAAGTACTTCTACCATTTTTTTAGACAATTCTCTGAAAATTAGACCTCGAAGATCCTATTATAGAATGGTCGAAGCTCAATCTGAATTTTAATTGTTTCAGATCTGGTCTGTAATTTCCATAACATCGTGATCATCGAGCCGGAAAGTTCTGCGGGTAAGTTTATGCATTTATGACAGCTCAGAGGCGTTGTTGTTGTTTTGCACTAGCGCCCTATGGAGGTTACACACCAGCAGACCAGGCACATCTCTGATCAGACCGGATCGAACCAGGTCGGATCAAGATTCGGTCTACCTTAAAAAAGCCGGGGGAAATATAATCGGGTTGCCGAAATTGCGGGCCCGGAACTTAACGCAAATGACCTAAGTAGCGCCCCCATATAATAATATATAATAATTTTGTTTTCAACCCAACCTCGTTCCCAGGCAGAGCTCTTTACGCTTTTTCGAAAGAAGTCCTGGGGACGAGGTTGGTTTTCACCTAAAAGAAGATCTAATTTTTACTGTTTGTAAAATAAATATAAAAGTTTATCTTGGTATTTTTATTTCCAACTTCTTCTCAATTCATTTTTTGGAACCAGTTTTTAAAATAACCTCGAATTTGCTATATTTGTTCTAATAAACGATCATCGGTGATGTTCTTTGACTTGATGTGAGGACGTTTTTGTGTGATCATTATAGTACGTAGGTCTATGTTATGTTCTCTGCAGATCGCTAAAACATCTTCTACAAACGAGTTATATATCTTATGCTGACTAAGTTAAAACAAAATGAGTTTTCTTGTAGATGAGTTGTTTAATAAACGAAGAAACAGTGTAATTTTATGATGAGCAAGTGTTATCGATAGTTCATTTATTTCAAGAGCAGGGTGCAGAAGATTCTGACTAAACGTTGAGATGTTGAATAGTGCTTTTAGTGATCTACGTGTTTGTATTTCAAGTAGGTTGATTTGGTGTTAAGATAGGCAGCATAATTCTAGCCCATAAGTTAAAGTTGGTATCAAAATATTTTGAATATTGTTTGAATTGAATGAGGGTCTAAATAACGAATCCCAGATTCCCATGTGCTGCCCAGAATTTTTTAATTCGGTTTTCAACGTGCGATCTAATAATATGTAGATGATTACCTCGTGAGGCTTAATTAAAGATATGTAATGAATCCGGTTTTGTCAGCAATAAATTTGATACCATGTTTATAAGCACAAGAAACACATGTGTTAATCATTTCTTGAAGACCACGAAGAGTAGAGCTAATTAATATGATGTCATCAGCGTATGACGTTATACATGTTGGCAGGTCTGAAGACAATAGTTCCTACAGACATTTTGTGAATTTTATTTGATAATTAATCTGTGTATATGTTGTACAGATAAGGGAAGAGGATTGAATTATTGTGCTAGTTTGAATTTTTCTGATTTCATTCCACTATACAAGACTTGTGCTGTTCTAGTAGTAGAGAGATTGAATTATATTTATTAGTTTTTTTTGTAGGTGTTTTTCATGTCTAAGTTTATTAAACAGATATCCAGTTGCAAGAGTCGAAGGCTTTTTGTGCATCTAGACTGAATATATACACAGATGTATTGGTCTCACTCTCCTCCGCAGAGCCTAACAAAAGCAAAATAATAATAATAAAAAAATCTGCGGTGGAGTGCTAAAAAATAAAAATAAGCAAAATTTGAGTGTATTGGTCTGGTTGTAATAACATATGGTTTCATGCGTGTAATGTAGAACTATTTCTTTTAAAACCGAATTGTGATTGTGATGTTTCTTTGAAGATGTACTCTCGTGAAGAATAAGAATTTCAAGAAATTTAGTTAGGATCGGTTTTCGCAGCTGGTAGTGGTGAAGTGTTCGCTTTTGATTTGGAAAGGATTACATGATTTATTTGTGTGGAGATAATTTATTGCAGACTTTATATCAACAGTTGAAAATAAGATATCATGGCCAATGTTTTCATTTTTATTTTTTGGTAGATCTGATTGCAATATGTTTATCTGAGGTGTAAAGCAGATTGACAAAATGTTTTTTAGATTCTGTTGTTATTGCTGTTTTGTTCGTTTTGTTGTTTACCAGAATTGGTTACTGTGTGTATGTTTTAATTTATCAAGTTGCATACCGATTGGTAATGACTTTGTTTTGGAAAATTTTGATAGCATTGCGAAAGTTTTTGCCTGATAACTTGTATTAAGCGTAGATCGGGCATGCATTATCTTTGTTGAAATTGCTTCTCTCCATGCGTTGAACCTTTGTGTAGGGATAGAATTGATGTGGGTAAGATCTTCATTCCACCATGATTTACTTTTTCTGTATTTATATTTCTTAGACTCTATGATTCTATATATATTTCAAATGCGGAATATGCTGAGTCAGTTAGAGTTTTGTGTAGCCATACCACTTCTTTATCAGCTTCATTTTTATTGAAATTTAAATTTTGTTTATTTATTTTGTATTAATATAGGCTGAGTAGTCCTCGTAGTGGTTTGAGACTGGAGCTCAGGCTATGCCCCCACAATTCAAATCATGAAGTTGGCGCTTATTAGAGACCAGCGCTAATTTTCTTTTGTTTTTTAACTAGACACGGCGCTTAAGAAACCGACGATAATACGTAACCCGTCGCTAATTCGGTCATTTACGGTAAGTCGCGATAATTTCTGGATCTGAATCTTTTATAAAATCTATATCCCTTTTATCTAACTAACCTTCTCTGAGTTTAAATCTATGGAAAGTTAGTTGCGACAAGAGATGCGAACGAAATGTGTTTTTAGAATCTCTGTAAGACCAAGGCAACCTCGTATCTCCGTATTTCGAAACGGCAAGAAGTCTTGGGGGAACGAGGTTGAAACCAAGGAAGTTTAAAACTTCCTTGCTGGTAGAATATATTGGTTTACCGATCCTGTCTCCTTCCTTCCGTCTGTCCAACCTTGAATGAATTTGTCTTTTCATCTCGTGCCATAGACGAACAAAATTTTTTTGAATTATTACTTTACTGTATTTTTTTGTTCATGCTGTGTATTTAGGTTACTCTTGCATTAGACCTCTTCTGTCAGATTTGCTCAGTGCATAGCCTGTTCAGTCTAAACACAGACCATAGGAATGTCCCCAGAACGACAGAT
>JAULBZ010007853.1:0-11160 GCA_032360805.1 Neoturris breviconis | reverse complement strand
AAATTTCAAGCCGTAATAGCCATTAGTACAGAAGTTATGAATAAAAATATGGTAGCGGGGGCACTTTGTGCCCCCCCCCCCCCCATCCTGAATAGGGTTAAGTTCGACACGGCGTAAGATCGGCTGTCTAAAGCCACTCTAACTCATCGTTGAAAGTTTCAAGTCAATAGGATAAATATTGACTGAGTTATTGGCATTTGCATTTTTGTTACTTTTATCAGGATTTAATAGGTATTTTAAAAAGTGGTTATAAATATTTGTTTGTGGAAAACGGTCTTTATTATGTTGCTTCTTAGGCACGATACTTTGAAAGTGTACTAGAAGTTCGTAAGTAGTAATATAATGAAACTAAATTGAATAGTAAATGATATGTGAAAGTATAGAAGAAGTTCCCGAGAAATAATATAGCGAATAATATAGCGATGCAGGGTTGGATCCTGATATAAGTGAGATAGGCTAAAGTATACATGCAAAAACGCTGAGCAAAAATACGTTAGCTTAAAAAACGTTCATCGTGTATGTACTCAGAACAGCGTATTCTTCACGGGCGTGTAAAGTTAGAAATAGACATGGAAAACGTTAGACTTTCGTGCTTTACAGAAAATGTATCCAATTAATCCTTCAGGTTAGATGAGTAAATTGGTTTTACTAGAAAGTAGTTTCATAGCCTGTGTTTACACATTTTTTCTGGTACCAAGCACAACATTGCTAGCCAAGGATGCGAATATTTTTTCGACCAAATTTTGTAAGATTTTGAGAACAATAACATTAATTTAATAAAATGATTATTATTTTTTTAAATGTCTTTTTTCACTTTTCAATCTAGTAAAACGATCTGTAGTTCACTGTCGGCTTTAATTCTTAATGTTTTGAGTTTCTCGAACCTTTTGAAGTACGTATGTTGTTGTAGAAGAAAGCTATGCCATTAAAATGATCTAATTTGCTCTTTTTTTATGTACCTCTTACTAAGTTCGGTTAAAACGTTTGGTTGAGAGTAAAACAGTAAATCAAAGAATAAATTTTGTTGTGGTTAACATAGCTGGGGAAAAGTTTTAGTCCGGGAAGAATATTGGTAGGATAAATATTTGCTCACTGCTCCGAAATATAGTTACTTTTCACCGTTTATATATATATACAATTTTTTACACAACTCTGAGTTCCACGTAGAAAAGATCTTCAGGCGAATGAACACATATACAGAATTCCTATTAAATAAAATGTCCATATCAAGATGGTCCCTAGAGGACAAAGTTTTCATAATTACTAAGTAAATACATATTTTCGTGTCGGCATTTTGATATTAATTCGTATCTTTTGTTTAATACAGTGGCAAATATAAATTTTTTAATATATCATCGTTCAATAAACTTATTTCTTGTAAGGTGGAGGTGGTGATGGGCGTGATGGGAGTGATAACTTTGCAGCTTCAGAAACATCAACTGTAGCAGTAATAGCAGTTTCTTGTATCTTTTGTTCTTGGGAATTATATGAATGGAGTGCACTTGCATTTGGAGGATATGCAGTAGCCAAGAATCTTTGACCAGTTGAATTTGTTATGATATATTGTGGTTGGTTTTGTTGTATGATCACAGCTGAAGAAAAATATAGTATAAAGAAATTCAAACGCAATCACAGAAACTTTGCATGGTTTCGTTTAGCAAAAGAGTGTAAAGATTTTACAATATTTTTAATTTGATTTAACGAATTGATTTCAATAAAAATAAATTTTTATTCGTTTAAAAATAACAAAAAGGAAATTATTGGTATGCTCTTGTTCCCCTGAAATGGGGACTTATTATTAAACAATTTGTGCCTGTATAAAAATAACACAACAATTATTTTTTATAAATTATGTTTACGATTTTGGCGCCTCGTGGCTTTCCAGGAAGGGATAAAAGGACTAATTCAAGTACAAATTGGTCTGCTAATATCCAACAGTGTTTACATTGCAAACGTATTTATGTTAAAGAGAAATTTGGAGAGAACAAACTATCAGTTTTTCCCAAAATTACAATTACCTTTACAAAAATGATGACGTCATTAAAATGCATGACATTTGCAAATTTAATTTTACGTATAGTAGTTTATATAAGAATGGCCTATATTCCGAACAAGTTAAGCTGTAAAAGAATTTGTGGTCTCGAAATATGAAGGGGGAGGGGAGGGGAGGGATGATCAAATTGATTCCCTAGTGAGCAATATATTTTAATAACTCAGTCTAGTTAGTAATAATTTAGCTACAATAGTCAACTTAGCGAAAACCTTTACCTTGTGATTTCTGTCCACAACAACTTGTTGCTTTGCAGCAAAAAATGGAAGCAATAAACGCAATGAATAATTCTGACACCATAATTATTAGTAGAATAATACAAAACGCATAATCTCTGACTTCATCTGGATCTAAATCGCTGTCTTGGTAGAATCTAAAAAGGAAAGTTTAATACAGTGACACTTCCCCCTAAAATAACACGCTCCATCGAGGAATATATTTGTTGCAGTGAACTGTGACTTCTAAGATTAGCGGTGGACAAATCACTGATAGCCAGACAAATCAATGATGTTCAGACAAACGTCTGGCTCCTTCTATTAAGAGTGGTTTCACACCTGTGAAGAGAAGATAGGAACATTGAATAGTTATTTACGGATTATTAGCCTTCTTAGCGGTGCACGTTAAACTGCAAATGCAATGCAAAGAATCGTTAATTAGGTATGGAGACATAAATTTGGAATTCATTGCGATGGAATATTTGGAGTAACGTCCAATAGACTTTTTCACAAAACAGTGAAACAATAGGCGTTGGTTGCTCGAAGTAGAACTTGGTGCAATGCAATAAGTTTATTTTTGTACATAAAAAGGAAGTTATAATATTGCAACAAGTTCAACTTTGAGCAACCAACGCCCCTTGTTTTTATCATTTTGTGAAAGTGTTTATATGTTCAATCACCGTCTTTGTTTTTGCATTAAATCCCTAAGGGATTGTTCGCCGACAAAGAGCGTGAGTACCAGCTATAAAGTGAAGATATATGGAGCCATCAATAAGGAATTCATTTTTATTGCGTGGAACCATAGAGACAAATTATGTTGACTATTGACAAACAAACTTTATTGTAAAAGTTACTTAGTAGATAATTTGTATCAAATATTTTGCAGCACTCCAGGCGATATTCGGAATAACTTCCTTGATACGATGTATTAATCCGCTTTGTAGTTGCAGCTCAGAAGTTGAATTTAGTAGTCGAAATCTCTTGCGCGGTTCCTACATGTATCCGGAAAAGACCCCTTGGCAATATTGTTGATTTAGTAGGACCTATATCAAATCTCTCAAATGATGAAGTTAGTTGAGTTGCTCTTATATGGAAATTAACGCTATAATATTTATACCGAGGTGGAGGCTGGTCCACCACTATGCTGAACTATTGAATCTTGGTCACATTTAGTATAAACTTAATTCACATATTTTTAGAACCTTTCGAGGTCATGTGATGTTAAATCCTTAAAAAAGTAACAAAAATACAAATGCAACAATTTTTCAATTTATTCTCTTTCAGAAACTCGAAACAGAATGCCAAAGTGCTCAAAGTTATTCGTTTCCAACTTTTAATTGAATATTTCACACCGATGTGTGATATTTCATGACGTCAGCAAGATAAATTGAATATATGTGTTGCCAACCCTGAAATCTCAGAGGGGGAATTATCCCCCCCTCCCGCCTCCGGGCTAAATTAACCTCTCAAACGCCCGACATAAATAGGGTTAAGTCTATAAGATAGAGGTAAATGCCTCTTATTCTAATATGTACCATTGTTGTTCAAAAATCATCTGGTTGTTTTGATATGCCCTTAATTATAGTAAGGCAGTGTCTTGTATTATCTTTTACTTTTTTCTGGTATTTTTTGTATTATAAATAGGGAAAAAAACCTTATCATTTCTATCGTCCTCTCATTGTCTATCACCAGTACCTTCAGAGACGCTTAGCGTTAACCTACGGGCTTCCACAGAAACGGTAATTAAATGCAAGCATATAAAACCTTATAAATGAAAATAATTCTTTACACAACACAATGAAAACGAAGTAATTCGTTGCTCAAAGTGGAACTTGTTACAATGCAATAACCTTTTTGTGCACGAAATTTGCAGAAAAGGAAGTTATTGCATTGTAAGAACTTGAGCAGCAAACGCCTCGTTTTCATCATTGTATGAAAAGGACTATTTCAATAACAGCGATATAACTAATATACTTACACAACTACAATAGACATGAAGGCAATTGCAGGAAGTAGTCCAACAAGTAGAAGGATGTTAAACACCATATGAGTACAATTTAAAGCACCATTATATGGGTGAAATCCTGAACAAATTCCAATTATACCATTGAATAACATACAGGTGCCACAAGTAAAACAAGTATAAACCCATACGATATATATCCAAAACATATATCTGTTATTGCAATAAATAATGCAATGATGCCAAAAGCAAGTTGAGTGATGCCTGAGGAAAATGAAGAATTAAAGATTAAACAAACCAATATTTTCTGCACGAGTTTCTAGAGCATGGATAAAATCTGCCCCCCCACATCCACATTACAAGCAATCCAACTATCACAAATGCTTAGAAACTCAATACAAAAGATAAAGTATGTATCATCAAACAAACGGTTAGAAGAAGAAACGTTTTATATACGCTAAAAGTTCGAGCAAAAGGTGTAAACATATTTCAAATTTATAATTGCCACAATTATCCATCATTGAATCCAAAATAATATATATCTAACAATGGCCAAGATATTGTCAAAAAAGAAAATGTCGTGGTCTGTAAATTGTCAAATATCTGGTCTACAAATTGTCGTTCTCAATTTAATATGTAATTTGTGAATTGACATTACACAGTTTTTAACGTAAGTTCAACAGAAAAAAAAGCAGATTTTTAAAAGTTTGTAAAATTTCAAAATTCCAATAATGAGATAAAAAATTCATACTCGGTTGACAAATTTATTTCTCTCAGTATTTTTTGTACATTAAATCGTTTTTTTCTGAAACTGGAATAAAATGTGCCACAGGCACTTTATGACCCCTTCCCCCACCTCATGGCTAATATGATTAAAGACTATCAAGATTCCGAACGTAGATGAAAGCGTAAAGTGTCAAAAATTATTACTTGTAATAAAGAATACTGTGGTAGCATACCTAACCCTTTAGTGACGTTGACATTCATTGAGCTTCGTGGTGGTATAGGTACCATTATGGGTGTTTGTATTGGATTAACCATTACTGTTGTTGTTTCTCGGATTTCCATCATGTCGCCAGTTTCCATTGTTTTTATTTTATCGGTCATGTAAATTATTAGTGTAAAGTTTTTGTAATTGGATGTTTTAGAAAAACGTCATCCATGAGAGACTTGTTTTCGCTAAATAATAATCAAAAGACGGACCTTAAATATTTATACCAATTCACATTTGTTTTTAATTTATATGGCTTTGCAATGAAAAGAAATGTAAATATAGTTCTTCTTCTGTGTTAAAATGTTGTGCTCTCCATTTTCGCTGATTCAGTTTGTTCTCCTCTGATATGTTTACAGAGTTCTTTTTGGAGCCTTCTGTCCTGATCACCCGATAATCTGCAGAATTCGATCTAGATTACCTTTTAATAAATAGATCGATAAGCGTTTTGACGGCAAAAAAACACATAATCTAATGGGTATGTGACGTTATTTTAAAACAACGTACTTTATGTCGAATAAAACGTCACGTGACGGCATAGAACGTTCACAAGACCACTTCAAACGCTAGTGTAACGTCCATTTCTACTAATGGAATATCTTTTTTTAGCTTTCGCGAAGTTTTTTCGCCTGGTGGAAATCAGCCATGAAAAGAAAATTACTTTGTCCTACACCGTGGGGAAGAACACCGAACGACGGTCGTCTAGCGTCTTTACGGCAGAATTTTAACAAACTTTTGGCCCACTGGGGTAAGATGTAGAATTGCTCTATTTAATAGGATCTACTGAGGAGATTTTGTTATCAAAATATCGTACCACTAATATCTAGTCGTACCACCATACCACATTCTGATAATTCTGATTCAAAACATTTAGAGAGATCTTCTATAGCAACCTTTAACGATAATCATGAAAGATTTATAAGGTTACCAGGTGCAAAAATTGGAAGATAAGTTTTAATTGGTTTATCCAGCCATTAAATGCACTTTATGAAATGCATACCGGATAATTTATTTTTACATATTTTTGCCGGCTGATTTGACTATTATCGATTTTGGAAACAAACCAAAAAAAACTTTAACATTTAGCTGCTATAAAAGTTCAAACCAAGTCACATCTGCTGCAATAAAACCCAGCTAATACTAGAATGATTGAAACTATTATTACATTTTTAGTTTGTTTTTTTGGTTTGCGATGATTAGCTACTTTAAAATTCTTACATTTCTCAGTGTTATCTGCCCAGGAATAATATATTGTGTTCTTCATAAATTATACTCTATTCAATGTTTCCATGGAAACTGTATACCTATAAATATAAGCTAATCAATATTTAATAGTCTGGTGGAACCACTTCCCTGCTTTCCCCGAGTAGAAATACGGTTAAATATTGCTTATAAATCGAGAGAAAAGCAGCATAGAATTATTTATATCAAGTTACTTCCATTAAGTATTATGTTGCAGCCATCGCATCAACAGTAATGTCAAGATAATGATATAGAAGAAATATGAAGCTTCAGTTTATGAAAATCAAATATTTTCGCCGATTAATAATTTTTACAAACAAATTTATATTT
The DNA here is from genome assembly GCA_032360805.1 of Neoturris breviconis. Taxonomy (NCBI): domain Eukaryota; kingdom Metazoa; phylum Cnidaria; class Hydrozoa; order Anthoathecata; family Pandeidae; genus Neoturris; species Neoturris breviconis. Next base: position 4,369 of record JAULBZ010007853.1, on the reverse strand, counting down.
TTACTTGCGTGACGGATTGCGCCTTCCAAACTTTATAATTGTTAATATTTTCTAGATTACATTTAGATTATTTACATTTTGAGATAAAAGGAAACAATAATGTCAATCTAACTATTGTTGTTATTGTTTTCTTCCTTTTTCGACACAGTTTCTACTCATACAGTTACTATCCCAACTTCTCATTAGCTTTCGTATTGTTTCTTTTTCATAGCAACTGGTGCTACTTACTATTTTTTTTAGCCCATATCTCGTATATTAATTACTCTCTGCCATTATTCCCATATCGATTCTTCAACATACAGTTGTCTTTAAGTCTGTTTTTACTAGTTTAGATTTTAATTAAATTAAATATATTACGGTAAAGGATGAATAGCCAAAAGTATTTTTGGATAAGCCTTGAAAATATAAATTACTCGCTTACTTACTTACTTACTTACTATTTAATGGCTTAGAGAAGTTCCGAAGTTCCAAACTACTCAACTCCGTTATTTTTGTTACAAATGTGTTCAAAACATAAGATTATTACCATGTGATAATAGCCATTAACTTTACAATGATAAGTATGGGTTAATAAACAGAAAGAATTGCAGTTATTTCTCTGTTCTTCAAACTATCTGGTGACTTCAAAAAATGTTCGAATTATAAGAGTTTCTACGCAAATCGTTTTATTACCTAAGTGCAACTTACGTCGTTGTATTGCATTTCGAACAAGGGATACTTATGTTGAAAGTTCAGGGAGGCACGGAAATGCTTATAAATTTTACTATATACTTATACAATCTTAGACATTAATATAGAGACATTTTTCAAATTTCGACCAGTAATACACGCCACAAGCAAGACTAAAACGCGGAATACAACCACATCAAGTCCCCTGAGATTTATCTCAGTGATTTATCTTGTAGACTTAAGTATATTTGGGCTGGATTGTAGATAACAATCTTTTGAAGAAAACCTTTTACATACCTTACTGAATGCTTAGAAAATAGATTTATTGAAATTATATTATATTTATGGAAATTATATTATCTGGATATTATATTGATCAGTGTGACACAAACCAGTTTAACCAGTTTAACCCTAACCCCCATCCGTAATATATTTTTAAATAACTTCTGAATAATAAATAGTGTATACGACTAGAAATTTAATTCATCTAGGATCGCCAAAGATAATATTCCCATAGTTAAAATCGTGTAATAACTTGTCTTGGCCAAGAAAATGATTTTGATCTCAAACTATTTATTGTGATGAAAGAAACAAATACTGAACAATTTAAACCAAACTGAGAGCTATAAGTGCCAATATAAACAAAATAAAAAGTTTTTTCCACTAGAGCTTCCCCGATTTCGGTATTTTTTCGAATGCGAATTCCGTATGCACGTATCATAACGTATTGAAACGGTAGCACACGATAAATAACCCTATCCATGCAAAGAAGGATGGAGGAACCCAACTGCCATAACCATACCTAGCAGTCGAAGACTCTGATAACTAGCAGTCGAAGACTCATAAACTCTGGCGTTTAGTAGGAAATAAACATATCAATACTTGTAGAAAGACGGGGAGAACAAAATATTCCAAATATTACATTAGCAGAAGTTAAAGCATTCCATTAAACCGCGAAAGAGAATAGCATGTTTATCTTCGCTCGCATCGCCACTTTGTTCCTTTTCTTTTCTTTTTGATAATTATCTCCTTTATCAAAGATAACTATGGATATCGTGGCAGTGTAAAGCAACTATTTACGATTAAAACCGACTCTTTCGATTATCTATTGGATTAACCCACGACTGTATCATGCAAAAATTTGTGACACTTTACGAAGGCAATTAAAAGTTCAGAATTAGAATATCGGATTATCGGAAGTGAACGTTGGGCCAAATACTGACAAAATAAGAAAGTTTAATTGTCAATATATTTGGAACGGATGAATCGATTGTTCACATACTTTCTGAGGATATTTCCGTGTATAATCTCTTAACCCGGGAAAGGGGGTAAAAATGCTCCCCCTGCTGGAAATTGTTTTATATCTCCAGAACCGTTTATGCTATGCAGATGAAACTTTGAGACTTTTAATATAAGAAATGTGCGTTATGAGTAAATTCTTTGGTACATGTTCCTTGTTTTCGACAACTTTCTTTTGCTAATTTGCTATAAATTACACATAAATCAGTGTTTGTACATAGTTTTTAACTCTTAGAGTTCAAATAACAACTTTCTTTCATTATAAATCAATTTCCTTTGATTTCCCGCTAATTACACAATTATTGCAAAAAGACAATGAATATTTTAAAAAGACAATGAAGCTCACATTCTGCATAATTTTCCAAAAGATATCTATATTTTTGAAAAACCAATTAAGAGACTTATGTCCATGCGAAATCTCAAGTATTTAGCATGTTCGGTTTTCAAGATAAGGTTATTATTGAGAGTAATTGATGCAACGAACCCATAAGATTCGTTCGAAATATCTTCTATATCATGTATTAAAAGGTATTGCAAAACGAGACACAAATTTGCATGAAATAATGGGAATTTTTTAATACTGTTTTGATTATTATTTTAAAACGGACAAGTAATTCGAAAGTTATCAGGGTGTGGTATCTTGTATTCCCTCCCTCCCCTCCTTCTCTCCGCAGCTCCGCACAGGGCTTGTAGGGTTCACGACTGGATTAACTGGATGAACAAACATATTTTGAGGAATGGCATTTGACTTGTGACTTTCAACTGTATCGCGTGGATTTCTAATCATAATCAGCATGAGCTCGATAAAGATCCTGGCATACAATTTTGTATAAAAAACACAAGGTTCCAAACATAGCTATATTTAATCATATCTCTCTATATAACAACATCAAACAGTACAACAGATTTAAACAACTTTACAATCTTAAATCAGGGTGCTATTACTACAGCTATATGCCGCCCTTATAAGAACAGATACCTCAGGTAGTTACACACCTAATAGGTTAGGTAACGCCCTGATAGAATCAAAATTTATTACGCTGATTCATTGTGGCTTCATTTCATCATGGTAACCAAGTAGTAATATTTTATTTACAATGGTATATTTCCAATCGCATGCAAATCATATTTTCCCATTCCGTTGGTTTAATCCGAATATAACGGGCAGTAAACGGATTCGTCAATCTGATATCTTTAACGGTTGTCATGTCGGTGTTTCCAGGAAATACCTAGTAGTAAACAGTAGCAGTAGTAATAAACCTATTTACAAATACATGAAAACGAGGTAATGACTGATCAAAGTAAAACTTATTGCATTGCAATAACTGCACTGCAGTGCACAAAAGGGAAGTTATTGCAATGCAATATGATCTACTTTGAGCAGCCAACGCCTTGTTTTCATGTATTTGTGAATAGGTCTATAACATTGAATACTTTTCACATTGTTGAATTAGGAGAGAATTACGTTAAATAAAAAATGAGAAGCATTGAAAAACTCAAAAGATGCTTTATAACTCCACTTTGTAGTCGCTTCTTTTATTTAACTACTTCTTGCAAGTAACCAAATCCCTCACAAAGCTATGCAATTCATTTAATCTCCTCACTAAAAACTTTAATGCTCTTCCAATAGCAAAATCGATTGTTCTACTATGGAATCCTCTTAAGAAAGTTGATCAGTTCTGGCGAAATTGCAAGGATATAATAGTCAATGTTGTACCGTGCTGTAGACCTTATTAGCTCTACTTTAGAGATTAAAACAATCCAATCTTTATTGTTTTTAGCCATTTTGACCTCGCTATATCTTAAAGACACAGACACTGAAAAACTAATTTTGAAAGAAGTTAGTCAGATTAGTTTGTATCTATCCCCTTCAAAACCATATATACTTCAACATCCGAAATGTTGACTAGCCACTATGAAATGGTCTCACAAAACAATATCAAAACATTATCAAAACTGTATATTGGTTCAACAATGTTTTGACATCACATGAGCATTTTGAGAATGACTTACTTTAGCCGAATTTGTAAAATCTTGTTCACGAGTATAAGTATTCCAAATATTGGTGTCTTCACTGTAATCTATTGTGAATTTTTTAACATATTTCGGATACTTTGAGTCACGTCCTAAAAAATAAATTTCATCAAATCATGCTTGCACCGAAAAAACGCAACAACCATACTCCAATGCTTCAATGTTAGTGTAGTTATTTCATTTTACCATTGATGCTCCCTAAAGGTGCAAAATCACTCTATTTTGGTCAAACTTTTATATACATCACATGAAAGCTTATCGAGTCAGTTACACATTCTGAAAATTTGATGCCCTAATGACAATTATTTGCGGAGATATGAGTGATTAAAGTTTTGTATTTTTTATACTAACTGTGTGGCAGCCATAT
>JAULBZ010007852.1:0-11161 GCA_032360805.1 Neoturris breviconis | reverse complement strand
CATTCATGTTCATATATCCTATAACTTTTTCTAATGTGTTGTCTAGGTATATACCTTGCAGAAAAAAGTAAAAAAAGCTACCCTCATCGCCTTACTTTTTTTTTATTTAGCCAAAACTTTTTTTTTTTTGTTCGATAATTCGGACGCTCTGTACGAATCTCACCTAACATGTTATATATCATTGGAAAGATAATTTGTTCACCTTTCATTTGCTGTTCACCCCATTTAAAAATATTATTTACTTTTTGAGATAATTACCAATTTGTAATGGCATGTAAAAAAATAGATCAGGTCCGCAGGTCCATTTTTTTACCGTCCTACTTTTTACGAAATTCAGACTTGTGTTTAAAATGACACAAGTATTATTATTATAATAACAACAAGTAATACAAATATGTATGTACACGATGGTAGACTTGTTTTTTCAATGAACTAATGGGAATTTTTTTGCGATTGCTGCCAAAGGAGCTCCGCAAAGGTAAAGCTCAATGTGCTTGCTTCTTTTTACTCCACAAAAAACAGGCAGAGGCAATTGCAGGGGATGTAATTAGTAGGAGACGGTGGTGTTTTCCGGGAAAGTTTTTTGGGAAATTTTGAAAAAAAGCTGGGTGAGGGGGGTGGTGTTCTGATGGTGTTATCTGGTCTGTGTGCGACTGGTGATGACCTAGCCTACTACATGTGTTTGGAATAGACCTATTGTAGTAGGCTACAATGACCCTGCTTTCAGTTGTGTTCCAGGTCTTAGTTGACCTGCTTTTTTAGGCCTTAAGTTGACCTGCTAGGGATATATTTTGAGTTGATCATCTGTGGCTTCATTCAGGTCTTAGCTTGGGCCATTGACAATCGATTTTTTTTTTTTAACAGCTTTAGGTCATTTAGGGGGTTTATGTTTTCCAATCGAAAAAATCAAAAGAAATTTTAAAACGGGCCTAGTGGTGCTGATTTTTAAATCCCCGAACGGAGCCACCCTGGGTAGGGTACGGCACATCTGCCATTTACATTTGTTTTTTATTCAATTCTTGTTAAAATAGCGACCACAAAGCCAAAAAACTAAAACAATGGCCTCTCTTTTAAAAAATTAAGCCCGGTCTCCATTCAGCGCATATTTCCGCGCAGTATTCTAAAATGAAAAAGCTGATTGGTTGAAAATTCAGCGAGCATGCTTGAAAGTTAAAATTTTTCTTAAACTTTAAGTAGAAAAAAACGTCGGAAAGCAATTCAGCCAGTCTAAGCAAGGCCTAAACTTTCCCGTGGAAGAGAAGACTGGGTAGGAAGTATGCGTGCAAGTGCAAGTAAAATGTAAACAAATTTCTTATAAAAATAGCGTATTGAAGCGAAAGCCGCGGATGAGTTAATAGTGGTGTGATTAATGAACTTTCCTAAATATGTTAGATGTAGATATTCATATCTCTTACTGAAAATTAAGTTTTAGTAAGGAATTTTGCCGAATAAAAGTGCAAAATTTTGCTGTCACCCGAATGAAATCCCCAAAATTTTCCCATTATAGACTCGGTCATTTCAGAATAAAAATTCAGCTAATTCAGCTAATTCAGCCGAAAAGCATCATTATAACGTCATGAAATCTATAAAAATGTACAGATTGTGCTGAATTAGCATAATTAGAAGTTTATTTTGACGTATTTGACAGCTGAAAACGATAAACCTTATAATTAAATATTAAAATGTAGAAGTTTAAATGTTCGACAGATAACACCCATCCAACTCGATTGGTTTTCTGGATTTTTATTGGTTTTTAGCCTGTGACGTCATATTTTGTAAGCAATGACTTCATTTTTGGCCAAAAAAGTTTTTTATGTTAGATAAGAAAGTAAAACTTTCAAGAAGTGAAAATGAAGCTATCCTAAAGAACTTTGACATTAAAAAACAAGTACATTTTGCTGCCAAAAATACGCCTTAACGTTGTCGAGTGTGCAGGGATGCTCACACTGCTCGTAAATGTTTTGAATCTTCTTCGTGGCAATGTTGGATTTACAACAAGTGTCATTCTCTATAAATTATTTATTTCATTCTTGAACATAGAAAGGTAGGTTTATTTGCAAACAGGTGTAGCTTACAGCATGGTTTCATGTTCAAAACAACATATTTGCCTCTTCTTTTTCTATGGCATAAAAACATTTGCTAAATTTGAATGATTGAATGTTGATTGATTGTTGCCTAATTCTGCAGTGTCAAATATTAACTGTCTTGCATAATTATTTTATTTTCACAAAATATCTATAATTTTAGAAATTAATAAAACCTATGTCAGGTTCATTTGATGCCCCAAAGCGTTTGGAAGGTAGTGATGGTGGTGCAGGAGGGTTGGTTATAAAAAAGAAAAAAGCAAGTTCTGATGATGACGTTTTTAAAAAGCCTATGAAAAGTGTCCTAGGCTTGCAACGATTAGCCAAAGAAAAGAGAAACCAGCACAGAGATGTAGTATCTCAGAGAAAACAAAGGGACAGCAGTGGCAGCAGTAGTAGTGACAGTGATGATGAAGGAAGGCGTGATATGGGTTATAATAAGGATAAACATTATAGATCATATCGACCTGAAACACCCTCAAACCCTGGAGGTGTCAGTGAAACAGCAAAAGAGAATATTAAACGTAGAAAAACTAGGGGTAAAGATGAACGTAAAACTGGAATTTATGCAGAAACTGACCATAAACGCTCAAAACATGAGCGTAGGGAAGAAAAAGATCATTATCGTGGTGATTCAAGTCATAGAAATATTCCGAGGGATAAAGGAAGCGAGCGACGAAATGACTCACGTAGATATGCAGAGTGGGAAGACACACCAACCACAAGAAACTCTGAAGATGGAAGGAAAACAACGCCTCGACCAAAATATGGTATATATAATACACTCCTGTACAAATTCATTCGATTTGCAATGGATTGGTTTCTTTGGTACGAAAAAACCCAATCCATTGCAAGATTGTTGACTCTGCAGATTTTACATACACTTTTCTTTATATTTTGTGCATTTATTACTTATCTATCATCCCGATATTGAATTTTATTTTATTCTCGGGTTGATAGATTTAAGATCTTCCCTTTGCTTTTATGTTCCGTGGTATTTCTAGATCTTGTGACACCCTCTCGTAGCAACTGGGATGATGAAGACACTATTAAACATGGTAGTTCTCATTGGGAGATGCCTTCTCCTGCAAGATCAAGACATGGTGGTAATCGTAGTAGTGAACGGAGTTATCGTGCTGACTCTTCTTCTAGAAGTCAACATAGCAGGTTACTTTTGTTATTCTTATGTCAGTTTATGCACATCACTTGGTGATTCATAAGGGTGCTTTGTCAACGAGCTTGCAATGAATTGGTTTCTCTAGTGTTAAAGAAACGCTCTGTTGCAAGATTGTTGGCTCAGTATTCTTCTCTACAAATTATATTTTTAGAACCTGTGAATTTTAGAAACCTGTGAGTCATAATGAGTCAACAAGGTTGCAATTTATTCGTCATCTTGTTGACGCAATCTCCAAATTAATATCAGATAGACTTAAGTGTACTATATTAAAGGAGCTGTGATTGCTTGGTTTCTTTGTTATATACATGAAATTAATTGTAAACTCTCAAATGATTTAAAGACAATCGCTAATATTGCTCTTTACTATAAATATTCCACCATATTTTGTGTGACTACAATAAGTGGAGAAACATGTTCGGTTGAGTAGTAAACACAGGTCAATAATTGCGTGGTATACGAAGAGAATTTTAAAAATGAAAAATTTGTTTTTTTTCATACATACGTTTTCTTCATACCCAAAAAAGCAAACGATCGAGTACAAGCTCATTAAGGGACCATCTCCAAAATTCGTTACCAGGGAAAGAGTGCTGAATCAATCATCTTGCAATTGATTGGTTTCTTTGTCCTGAAGAAACCAATCAATTGCAAGCTCATTGACTTAACACTCTTCATCATAGATTAATTTTTCTCAAAATTATATGAATTTTACTTTTTTTAAAGCTGATAAGATATCTGCTTTTGGTAACGAATTTTGAAGATGGCTCCTAAAACATAACACACATTTGTGAATAATTTCATTTTTGGCCCATCAATCGACTATTGCTACAATTTGTGGTGGTCGCAGTGTCCCACTTTACTTATGAGACCATGTTCCTGAAGTGCTATCATTTTGAAATTTTGTACGTCAGCATTCTAGGCGATATTTTGAAACGACTTGTAAAAATACGATTTTGATTTTGTTTACTCGAGTCTGAGTATCAGGCAAAAAAGTCTAAGTTCCGTTTTCAGTTGACTGAAAAAGTGTGTAAAGGGCTTGAATTATGTGTCTGAAGACTGCTAACCAAATATCTTTTGGTTTCGTTAAATTCAGGACCAAGCACCGACTTGTTTAAGGCAATAAAAGCATATAGCATATACATAATATTCACATGTCATATATACACATAGTCTATGTACATATATCCTATATACAAATAGCCTATATAATATATACATATAGCATAATATACTATTGCTCATCTTCATCTTCTTCAATAGTCTAATTCTGATGGGAATAAACGCCTCTTTGCTTCTGCTACAAATAACTGTAAATTGGTCATTCAAGATGCCAAATCTGATTATGAGCCCAGGGTTCATGACAGACTGGCATCTGAAAAGATTGACTCTCATGATTTCTGGTGCACCTACAATACTTTCGCTAAAGAGAAATCTTTAATCCCACCTTCATTCCATGGTCCTGAAGTTCTTACATCTTCTAAAGATAAAGCTGAGCTTTTTGACGCTTAGGACAAACTCACATCTTGATAAGTTTGAGATGTTGCTGCTGTGATTGCAGAGCCTGACCCATCAAAGGCCACTGATCCTGATGGTATTCATATTATCGTTCTTCAGAAGTGTTCTCCTGAACTTACTTCAATTCTCTCCAAATTATATGTGAAGTGTGTTGCTGAGTCTTGTTATCCCTTTTGTTGGAAATTTCCTTATGTCATTCCTGATTTCAAATACTCTGGTGATCAATCCGATTCCCACAATTATCATCCTATCGGATATTATCAGTAAATTAGTCTCTTTTTGACAGTTCTTTGGCTCATATTTCCGGTATGGTTTTCGTTCTAGTTGATCAACCACTGATATGCATTTATAAAGACTTAAGTGCCAAAACTGCAGCTATGAAAGTTGGTTCTTTCTATCGAGTGTGTAACTATTACCCATAGAGTACCCTATATCTATACAAGACTACCATTTGTCCTTGTATTGAATACTGCTATAATATATGGGCTGGTGCCTCGGCTGTTTGTCTGAAGCTATACATGCTGGATTCAAAAAAGAATAATTAACATTGCTGGACCTGATCTATTATCAAACTTACGGCCTTTATCTCAGTGTCACATTGTTGCTTCACTGTCTTTATTTTATAAGTACTTCCATGACGGTTGTTTTGATGAACTAAAGTCTTTGACCCCTGCTCTAACATCTTTCATTCAGGAGACTAGGTATTCAGCTACAGCATTGCTTATCCTATTTCTGTACGGTCACCTTTTTTGTAACAGACATTTCTATTTGAGTAGTTTCTTTCCTCGCACATCTGACTTGTGGAATTCTTTACCATTATCTTGCTTTCCACCTATGGTATGATCTCCAAAATTTCTGTATTTTTGATGCTCATTTTTCAACATTGTAAATTCCTTTCTTCTTTTGTAGCCCTTTGCCAACAGTGGCCTTGATGCCTTGCAGAGAATAATATACAATATATGTATATAGCCTACCCATGTTCTTAATTTTAAATATTATACTGTAATTAATTTTTTCGTACTATATGGCGTTGTTTGTGAATCATATTCATGTGCTAGGATCAACTTTTGCTTGGTTTAGCAAGCTACTATCAATACTGTCGCTTTGATTGTTGAATATGGCCAAATTTAGTTCCTTTAAATCTAATATTGAGTCCCATACACCTTCCTGTTTTTCTGGTGTGTTATGAGACTTTAAATGTTGTCCAGTAGTGCCTGTATGCATTTTCATTAGGAATGAGAATGCAGTTGCCAAACTGTATATACTTTTATGATTTTTTTGATACAATCCTTAGAAAAGTTGAAACATTATTTTTTTATAGCATAATATACTTTATAATAGGAAACGTTATCTTTTTAATTTTATTTTAGATATTCAAAGTCGTATCGTAGAAATCAAGATGAGACTCCAAGATTTACACCAACACACAAGTACAATGCATGGGCAGATGATAGGAAGAAAGGTGGATGGACACCAAGTGATCGTGGAAGTCCTGGTAACTTTCAATGTTTTTTTTGACTGAAAAAGAGCATCATCAATTAAATTTATTACCACTCAAAATATTAACTATTAATTAAGTTCAATTTATAGTAATATTCCTGTCAACTGTTTATTTAGGTTTAACCCTTTGTCTACCATGTGGCCTGCTTTTCTTATTAGACCATGTTTCTAAAGTGCTACCATTTTGTAATTTGGTACCAGCATTCGAGGTAGTATTTTTTAACTCATCAAAAAAAAATTCTCGGGTTTGAGTTTTGGACAACAAGAGTCCAAATTGCATTTTCTGTCCAATGTACAAAGGCGTATTATCCTCCTTAAATTTGGTATCAGCATTCTAGTCAATATTACGAGACCTTTGGCCAAATTTTTTCGATTTTGTCAATTCTGGACGGAGTATCGGTGAAAAGTTTTTGTTTATTTCCGAGAGTGGATGATTTGACCACATTAACAAGTTATTTTACTCTCTCTCCGATTAGTAACGTGTTAACAGCGTTGGAATAAAAGTATATAATCACTGTGGAAGAAGGTTATTTGAGTATACTTTAGCTTCAGGCTTTTTAGCATGATGCTATGCTAAAACATCACTTTTCCAGACTGATTATTTGCTATTATTTCGACCACTGGTTTGTTGGGTTTACAAATTTTCATAACAGCATTTGAAATATTCCAAATTGGCATATGTGAAGGAGAGCATCAGACTAATTATGTTGAAAATGATTGGTTTATTTGATAAAGAAACCATTCAATATAAATACATGACTCATTCCTTTTCTCCACAGATACTTTCAAATTATATATTGCAGGTGATAATAGCAGTGGTGAGAACGGTACTGAAGATCGCAAAGAATGGGAACAGGAGCAACGAAATTTAGACCGTGCTTGGTATGACCTGGACGCTGGTTATGATGCCGCTACGAATCCGTTTGCAAATGTTTCTGAAGAATATATAAAAAAGAAAGAGGCTTCATTGAAAAAACAAAATGATAAGAAACGATCTGCTAGAGCAAGGCAACATCAGAAGGTAGTTTTCAATAGGACATAGTGTTCGAAAGAAGAGTATTTATTCACTGTGATGGAGTGTTTTTTGAGCATTGCTTCAGGCTTTATAACAGTGATAATTTGCTTTTATTTCGAACACTGAAATGTCTAAACAATGTCACACAATCTTGTTTTGATTTGTGTAAATATCACGTGCCAGTATGAATACAACTAACACTTTGATATAATCTATGTTTAAAAATCAATATAGGTCAAACATAGGAAAATAAGGCAATGAGTACATAAAGGATTTTGATAGATTTTACTTATTATATAAAGAAATCTGATAAATAATGTGACTACTGTAAAATAAATCATCAATAATCAGCATTTTGTCAATAACCTTTTCGTATGATGAAACCAATCAATTGCAGATCGTTAAATTAACATCTTTTTAATTAAGAGACAATCTCTTCTATTTGTTAGGATAACGATATGTGGGAGAATAATCGCTTGTTAACAAGTGGGGTTGTTATGAGGACAGAAGTAGAGGAAGAGTTTGACGAATCAGATGAAGCGAAAGTTCATTTACTTGTCCATAATATAGTGCCACCCTTTCTAGATGGAAGAATTATGTTTACAAAGCAACCTGAACCAGTCATACCACTTAAGGTAAGATTTTTAAAGTAATCACTTCAGTAGTTATACTCCAAAATTAATCCTCCACATGATTATTAGGCCCACCCCCTCCCATTCCCTCCTGGGTAGAGAGTCTTATGTTTAAGCATCGAATATAATGTAACATTCTTAAATGCTGTTGGAATCTTTTTCTTGTTATCTTTGTGTTTGTTTAGGCGTGTCCTCTATGTAAACAAAATTATTAAATGAGCGTTGCCAGATATTGATTCAATGACCAAATGTATTGGTTTTTAGAGCACATAATAGCCTGAAACTGCTTAAGAATCACCTCCTCCACAGTGATTATTTGCACTTGGTATTTTCTCAAGAAAGAATCAGGTACTTTCAAGATCATTGATTTTTGACACTCTCTTTTTAACCGCACACTTTCAACGGTGCTATACTAACTCAAATTGCCCTATAGGATCCAACTAGTGATATGGCTACTGTTTCAAGAAAGGGTTGTCATTCAGTTCGTCTTCATCGAGAGAAGAAAGAAGCTTTGAAAGCTCAAAAGAAAGAGTGGGAACTAGCTGGTACCAATCTTGGAGATATAATGGGAATTAAAAAGAAAGAAGAAGAAGAAGTATGCCAGTTGTTGATATTAGAGCAAATAATCACTGTGGAGGAGTCTCTTCTCCACTGTGGAGAATCTCTCCTCCACAGTGATTATTTACTCTTATTTTGGCCACTAGATGCAGTCACGGAAGCAGAAGCAAGCGCAAAAATTTAGACGCGGAGCAATGTAACCATCATTATGGCATCGTGAAGCAAGCACAAGCAAAAGTTTTGATCTTTTTCATATTGTCTGCTTGCGTCAGTTTTGAATTGCATATGCATTGAATACAAACTCTTGCATCTGCATTTGTGGCGATATTCTAGAAGGACTCGCCAAAAATATTTCAATTTCATCCACTCAGTCTCGAGTTTTGGGGAAAAAGGGTTTAGATTGCATTTTCAGACCAATTGACCAAAATAGTGTGGTACCGTCCTGAAATTTTGTTATGGCATTCTGGGCAATATTACGAGACCGCTGGCCAAATTTTCTTCGATTTCATCAATTTGGGCCGAGTATCGGTGAAAAAAGGAATTTTTTAAAAGTGGAAAATTTTCAAACATTTTATTTCTATGATGTTTTTTGACCATCACATTCATCATTTGGTTAAGCAATATCACACCCAAATGATAAGAGAAGTAGTAGAGACTTAAAAATATTTTAGAACTTTTGATTTCTATGAGGATTTTATTGCATTCATCAGAAAGTTAAGCAATATCATACCCGAATTATAAGGGGAGAAGCGGAGACTTTTTGACATTTTAATTTTCTATGAGACTTTGACCATGAATCTTTTTTGGCAGACATTTTGTATTTTAGGGAAGCTTCTTCCTAAACGAGTTTTTTTTTCAAAGAAAGTTTAGAATTTTAGGAATTAAAGTCTCGATTTTGATTTTTGAAAGCTTCCTTCTTCAATTTTGAAATAAATATAAATGCTACTCACTTGGGTTGTAAAACATAATTACATACACCACGAAGTGTAGTTTGATTTTAATAACATTACAAAAAGTCCCAATGTGATTATAAAATACAATTACAATACACAATTCAACATATCAGAATATTTTTTGATAATAGTGTTCAAATTGTTTATTTGATCTGAAACTTAATAAGGACATGAAATCTTAATGCCATGTAAAATTTGGATGTTGATCCTTAATATGAAAATTTCTACTCTCCTCCACAGTGACTTGACATAGTTTTACCTTGAAAAAGGTGTTCCAATTGTTTATTTGATCTGCAACTTGTGTGTAAATCATATTTATGTGCTCAGGTTTAGCTTTCATTTGGCCTGGTGGGCTACTTTCAACACCGTACCTTTGATTTGATATTTTAGGCTGGTGACCAAGATGGCAGTGATTATAAAAAGAGTCACCAATTTGCTGATGTTATGGCTGAACAATCTGAAGCATCCAGTGAATTTGCAAAAAAGAAAACGTTAAAAGAACAAAGACAGTATCTCCCTATATTCGCTGCTCGTTCGGAACTATTAAATATCATTCGTGACAATCCTGTGGTTATTATTGTTGGTGAAACAGGGTCGGGGAAAACAACACAGTTAACACAGGTTAGAAATATGTATTTTGTACAAGCTAATACTTTTGTACAAGCTAACACCATGGTTTAATTGTCTACTAATATATATGCATGCTATGCTCAAAAATCCCTCCCTACACAGTGATTATTTGCAATTATTTTGACCACTGTGCATTTATCTTGGCTAAAAAAGTATTATATTATCTATTATAACGTAATATTTTGTTGTTGAATTGCAAAATTTATATTGGAATGAATATTATTTAGTATCTCCACGAGGAAGGATATTCACGTTATGGCATGATCGGCTGTACACAACCTCGTCGTGTTGCTGCTATGTCTGTTGCAAAACGTGTCAGCGAAGAAATGGGTGTAAAACTTGGTGATGATGTTGGATATGCAATTCGATTTGAAGATGTAACTAGTGAGGTATCTGTCCTAGTTCAAAAATCTGTGTGAAGGAGGGTGGGTGTTATAATGGTTAGCTTTTTACTTTTCATTGGAGGCCTCTTCAATAGGTATTATATTATCTTTGTTATTTATGTGTTTATCACAAAACTGACAAATATATTAGTTATCAGTGTCAGGTTTGGTATGCTGTTGGGGGGTTAAACCATTACATTTTGAGTCAATGAGTTTGAAGGTATGCTACTAAGGGGTAATATTTACAAACCATTACATTTTAAGTCAATGAGTTTGAAGGTATGCTGCTTAGGGGTAATATTTACAAACCATTACATTTTAAGTCGATGAGTTTGAAGGTATGCTGCTAAGGGGTAATATTTACATTAAGTCAATGAGCATGAAGGTATGTAGCTAAGGGATTAACATTTGTACTTGGGCAATGAGTTTGAATGTATGCAGCTATGGGGTTAACATTTATTGTAAGGCAATGACCTTGAAGGTATGCTGGTGAGGAGTTAACATTTATTGTAAGGCAATGACCTTGAAGGTATGCTGGTGAGGAGTTAACTTTTATTGTAAGGCAATGAGCTTGAAGGTATGCTGGTGAGGAGTTAACATTTATTGTAAGGCAATGACCTTGAAGGTATGCTGGTGAAGAGTTAACATTTATTGTAAGGCAATGACCTTGAAGGTATGCTGGTGAGGAGTTAACATTTATTGTAAGGCAATGACCTT
>JAULBZ010007851.1:0-11161 GCA_032360805.1 Neoturris breviconis | reverse complement strand
GAGGCTTTTATAGTATATTTATTATTACCTTTTTTAATGCCACCCCTCCCCCCAAATAATAAAAAAATATATACATTATAGTAATAGGGACCACATAATACACAACTCACCAACGTCCACAAACTAAGTAAAAACCCTTTCAGTGTTATCGAATTGGTTTTTATATCTTTTCACCCCCTTGGAAAAGGATGTAGATGAAAACACCTTGGTAATTATTGATTAGAAAAGCAAATTACATATTCCATCATTTGTGATGTCTTTTCTATATCAAATACAAGCCTCCCAGCAGATTTTAATCCAAATTATTTCCGAATTTAGGACAATTTCTGATCAAAAATTAGGAAATGTTCAGTGTATGAGCATCTGTCAAATACAAGTTGCTACCTGAGAGCCAATGGCAAAACGTTTCTTTAGTGCTACTTCCACTCTGCGCACTTCTTCCATATCTTCATCAGGAGTAAATCCTTCAGCACCAGACAAACCACCAGACATGGCAGCATCAAGTGTAGAGACTTGGAATATTCGTAATGCTTCGTCTACATCGCTTTCGGATGCAAACGGTTGTAACCTCATCTTAGCTAATGATTCTGATATACGAATGATAGCTTCAAGTTGTCTACATAAACAGGAAGAATTAATATTAATATGTGAAATTACGGAGTAACACGTCTTGAATATTTGGGATTGAAATAAGACTTTGCAGAGAAGAGCTCCAAGTTAAAGATAACAAGAGCCTATTGGATTGAAGACAGGTGCATATAAATCATAAAAACCTGGTCTTGGATTAACGCCAAGGTTAACGCCACAAATGCAGGCTAATGTAAATGTACTTTTATAATTTGTTAATTTGTAGCCAACATGAGATCAAATTAACTAAACTCCAAACTCATTTCATGCATATTTATTCTGTATGTGAAGGAACAAAAATTAGAGGCAATTTTTTTGGTTAAAAAAAAAAGAAATTATAAGAATATTTTTCAAGCAAAAACATTTCTTCTTTTTATACCCCCATCAAACATCTGGTTACTAAGGAAAAATTACCCTTAATTGCCAAAAAAAAATTTATCAGAAAATAAGTTTCTAGTTGTTTAAGCTATTCATTTAAGAAGTTATTTGAAAGTTTGTCTGAGGAGGGTTCTTCCCTCCCCCCTAGTACGAATAGGGTTAACCCTAAAAATACCCCACCCCTTAACTTTTGATCTAAATATGTTAAAAGCTATATAATTTGCACAAACTTAGTTTCTTATGATTTCTTATGAGTACTTTCAATTTTTATAAAAACCATTCCCAAAAATAGATGTTACATACACGGGGTAAATTTTGCGAATCACTATGCTCAGAACTATTAATGCCTCTTCTTGCCTTCCACTTATACACCAAAGACGACAAACGCCCTTCGTCACCCATCGAGGATCTAGCACAAGTATCTCTTGAAAACAATGCAATGTGTCAAAATCATCACATTTGAACCTTTTTTTGAATAATCGAAAGTGATAAACATATATCATTCTAAGTGTGCTAAGGCACATAACTCACTAATTATGCTAAATGATCCTGCAATGGATTGGGTTCTTCTACAAAGAATATATTGTTCAAATACGCAAACCTACCTGACAGTGATAGGAATGGAGCTTTTTTTACTGGTTTCAACTTCCTTATTTCTTGCACCACTCCTCATCAAAACGTATTGATTCTTTAACTTTTCGGCAGAGTGTTCAGATAGCCGAGGTCCACATTTTCTAAATATTGGAATATGTATAAGACTCACATTTGGATCTTACACCCCCCTCCCCCCACACACACATGCAGTGAAGTGTTATGTTGAGAACCTTTGATGAAATAAATAGGCAGATAATCTTTAAAGATAAGGTATGATCTTGAAACAAAACAAAGCTCCTATGTGTTCAATCATTGGATATTTTGTAGAGCCCAAACATTTATGGAACGAAAATAGTAGCAAAAATAAGAGGGGTGGCATATACTTTGAAAGCTGATAGAACCAAGCAATTAAACATTATTTTACCTTCTGCAATAATCAACATATTTCTTTAAGAAATTCAAACTAAGATCCCCTTCTACACCTTGACTTGCATGATTTGCAGCATTTAAATGAACTTGCATAACATGCTTAGCTAGACGCTACATAATAAGAATAAGATAAATAAGAATAAGATGTGAAAAAGATATTTAAACAAATATTCGAACACAGTAGTTTTCGACAAATAATTCGATTCGGTCAGGGACCATCTCAAAATTTCGCTCTAAGACCAGTAAGTTTAAATCAACTAAAATTGACAAAATTCAACAAAAATGAATCTGGACAGAGGTGTTAGTTCAACGAAATGGATTGGTTTCTTCAGTATGAAGAAACCAATTCATTGCAAGATTGTTGACTCAGTACTCTCCTCTGTAGATTTAATTTTTGAGACGGTCCAAAGGGTTATGATGTCATGTCAAAAACAATGTATTTAAAAGATAAATTAAATTAAATTTTGGTCTACTGCAAAACTAAAACTGCCCAGAAGGGCAGTATATCAACGAGCTTACACTGGATTGTTTGCTCTCTTTTTTGGTATTAAGAAAAAAACCCATTGCAAGATCATTGACTAGTGGTGACCACCAAAATTATATTCAAAAAGATAAAATCACATAATTGTGGCTTAAAAGAAATCTGCCAAGAATAAATATAGTACATGTTAACAAGCTTGCAACCAAACCTATTTACAAATTAGAAGATGATTCACAACGTATTTAAGTTTCCAAACATTGCTAGAGTGTCGCTGTAGAAAAAGCACTTATACTCACCATATCTTTCTGTTGATCGTGTTCATCCTTCACAATAAAGATTGTGTCAAATCGAGATAATATTGTTGGCATGAAGTCAATGTTCTGAAATAATAAATATACTGGTCGATATAATAATCACTGTGTACTTAAGGCTACCAAGAATGAAACCCAAAATCCCTTCTCCACAGTGATTATTCTTATTTCGACCACTGAAATAATACATTGACAAAAATAGTGCTTCTATGAGCTTTGTATGATTCATTGGGAGAAATAACGAATTACATGTTTCTTTTGATCCCATTGTATTTCATACTTACTTTAATCATATCTACAATCTTGGACATAAAATAAGAAACATTCTACAAATTTCAAAGAACTATACACGCCACAAGTAAAGCAAAAATGTTATAAATACAAGCAATTCTGAAAAAGCATGACACCAGCAAGAAATAGTAAACAAAGATGCCGGATGAAACTTTTCCAGAAAATATGAGCAAAAACCATGACAAAAACTGATAATAAAAGAGAGAAAAGGTCTTTATGTAAATGAAATCTTTCAAAACATTTGAAAAGGCCATATAATTATAGTAAAGTAAGGGGTGCTATGGAAGACATCCCATAAAAATATTTGTAGAGAAGAGTAAATCGATTGAAATCGATTTTATGCAATGGTTGTTGATCTAAAATCCTTCATACGCATTCTGTCTTTATTTTAATCCGTAGGGAACTTGTCAGAATCTACTTACCTGTTCACCCTTAGTGTCATCCCATCTACCAAAAACTGAATTAGCAGCTGCAAGAACGGAACACCTTGAATTTAGTGTAGTTGTTATTCCAGCCTTAAAATGACATAATTTTCTAAAGTTCAAATGTGAAGATGATTCCAATACCATTGTTGTCGAACTTAGAGCAAATAATCACTGTAGATTAATTTTTGAGCATGACTTTAGACTCAGAAGCCTGAAGATATTCTCAAATATCCATCCTCTACAGTGATTACTCTTATTTCGACCACCTACAATACTTCATACGTAACTACAAAATATTAGCATTTATTTTAATGATTAGTTATGCAGCACAGTTAGTTTCAATATCTTAAAACAAGATAACATCAGTCTAGAAATAAACATCCTCGAAATCAACTACCATAAATGTCTGGCCACGTACAGTGCTTATATTCGAGAGGAGCTTAATTGGAAGCTTATTTAATTGTTTAATTGATTTGAGTTAATACAGTATGCAATGTACAAGTGCCACACACCTAATACTTTTTGGTTCAAATAAGTGCCACATGTTTGAAAAAGATGCATTTAAAAGAGTGCAGGTGCTCATTTGGAAATAGAGGCACTAAATTCATACATTTACGAACTTGTGTTTTAAATTCAAAATTCAAATTGAAACTTTTCTATATTATATCAATAAATGAACTGTACCTTAGCTATAGAAATCGTTTGTTGTTCCATAGCTTCATGAATAGCTACTCTATCGTCTTGTCTCATCTATGGAAAGAAAATTATATTACTGTTTTTATAGACTAATGAAAGGAAAAGTAATTTCGGAAAAGCTAAATCAGATACGATTTTACAATTTTACTTTTTTTTCCCTTTTTCTTTGTAACCATATAGTAGTCGAATTTAGCCACTTCTTTCAAAAACTAGTGACATAACTTTGAGGTGAATACTAACAAACCTTATCAAATTCATCAATACAGACAACACCACCATCAGCAAGAACCATAGCTCCCCCTTCCATAATGAAATTACGGGATACTGGATCCCTAATAACTGAGGCAGTGAGACCAGCAGCACTACTACCTTTACCAGATGTGTAAACACCAACAGGAGATACTTTTTCAACAAATTTTAGCAATTGACTTTTAGCAGTACCCGGATCACCAAGGAGGAGAACATTTATATCACCTCTACGAGTCAGACCATCTGGCAACCTAAAGATATTGTTACAGTTTTTATTTTCACAATAGTCAGGTACAGTTAGTGATATATTCGTCATAAATTAAAATTTACCTTTTTCGTGAACCACCAAACAATAAGCATGCAATGGCTTTCTTTATATCCTCACTTCCGTAGATTGATGGCGCGATACTTCTTGAGATGACCTCAAAAACATCTGGACGAGATGAAAGTCGACGAAATTCCTCCTCATCTTCGGGCGTAAAATGAATATTACCGGAACTTCGACCTGCACCTCCAGTTTCAACATGAATCCCAACTACGCGTATGTATGGTTTTCTTATACCAATACCTCCTTCCTCGCCCTAATTGAAAAAACCACAAGGTGTAATAAAATAACTAAGGTGAGACCAACTTGATTTTCTGGTTTGTGGGCATAGAGATAAACGGGCCTCTGAATTCACAATGGCATTCCCCTGTGGAGGAGCATCTTTGCAGCCAACAGGCTGCAAATTAGTTCCAAAGATGCTCCTCCATAGAGGAATGCCAACGTAAATCTGATGCCTGGATCAAGATTTTTTTCATAGGAAATAAAAATAAAAATAATTATCGCTTGGCCTGCAACTGTACATCCAAATTTAAACGCCTACGTAGTCTGATTTGAGAAAATAAGACTACATAAAATGCTAGGATTCGTATGAATGAACCTTAGAAATCTGATATCAATATCATCTTTGTTTGCAAGGTTATTATTCTGAATAGGTTTTAATAACTGGTAGTAGCATTTTTAATGTAAGTTCAGGCAATTGTAGTCTGCACTTAGAACGAATCGCTCCAGCACACGTCTTTAGTTACTGCACTCAAAATAAAAGCAAATAATCACTGTGGAGGCGGAATTTTTGAAAATAGTATGCTAAAAAATTACTTTACCACCATGATTATTTTGTTCTTATTTCAAACATATTAGGAAACTATGAAAGTCACATGAATTATAAGACAAACCCTTTTCTTTGATGGACCAGTTTTCTTAATGGAAAAGATTCCTGTCATGGTCACTCTGTTTCCAGGAACAACTTTCTCGGTTAAGTATCTACAAATAATAGAAATGAAGAAAATAGAACTGGTCCTATTTTAAGATTATTGCAATTGTTTTTGGATGCAAGCCTGAAAATATTCCAAAACTAAAGTTTTAACTAAACTTTCTGGTATAGAACACCAAGTTATTCCCACCAATACTTCCTTTCCTACAAAAATTTATAATGAGAAATCATTCTTAAAATAATTTCTCTAAGGAGTGTACCATAATTTGTTGAGTGAATTGAAGATAACTGATACTGAAAACTACTTCATGTAGCAAGGATAGTTCAGTGTGGTTTTCATCAAAATTAATTTCTTCTACACTTAATGTCCTAAATCATTGGATATATGTGATGAAATCACGAAGATATTGAAACCGGTTTCGTTATTTCATTTTTCGTTTTTTTGTCCATTGAAAAGGTAGTGAAGTTTTACACAATGGCAAAAAGTCAATGCAGTGGGAGGATCAGTACCATGTTTTTACCACTTATTGATGTCTTATAGCCTTTTTTGCTCGTAGGTTATCATGTACTACTCATATTTGTTATGGGTTTATGGTTTGGTTATGACTTAGGTTAGTAGGTTTACATTATGATGGTTATGGTTGGATTTGGTTTTAGTTTGGCATGGCTATGGTTGTACTTATGGTAGGGTTTTAGGTTATGGCATGCTTTAGGTTTAAGGTATGGTTATGATAATGATCACCTGACTGCTTGTGGCACTATGAGAAGTTTGAAGGCATAATGGCAGCAATACGATGATGTAACATGACACATAGTGATTTTCTGTAAACCCTACTTCTAGTAAGTTTACTTGGTCACTTGACAGCTTGCAACACCATGAGAAATTTAAAGGCATAATGACAGCAATGTGATGACGTGATATTGGTTTTCTGATAAACATACTTCTTGTCATTGCTTTATCTTCATACTTAATCCCTTGGCAGCATGTGACACCCCAAGAAATTTGAAAGCATAACGACAGACATGTTATGACGTCATTCTAATGATTTTCTTAAAATCGTACTTCCAATTAGGAGGTTTACCTTCATATTTGGTCACTAGACAGCTTGTAACATTGAAAGGCATATTGGCAGCCAGGTGATGACATCATATTAATTTTCTGAAATCGTACTTCCCTTTGTTGGTTTATTGGATTTCTCATGGCATAAAGAAATACATTGAAAACAAACTGTTTTTTTATTATTTTAACGGTATTTTATTATCTTGACGGTATTTTGGTGTAGGACTAACATTTGAATAGAAAAAAATGGCTAAATGTAATCGAGAAATAGGTTCCCTGAAATCACAGTAGCCTACACATTTTGTACCAAATCCTCCTACATCTCTATTCCTACAAAGTGATGTTCTGTCCGTTCTCATGTTCAATAGGTGGAATGATTAAGGCTATACACATGATTTTGTGGACATAGCTAAAGCTCTAAGGAGGAGATTCTTCTATCATATAGTGTTGAATTTCTACAGCAGAAGACGTAAATCTTTCCATGTTTTTCTGATCCCCTTAGGTTTCCTTTATTGTTACAAATTTCAGTATAAAAGACAAACAAAGAAAGACACGAAACACTGAAATATAAAAAAAAGAATTAATGATTAGGCACACAATGCTAAAGTGTGTCTAGCAGGGGTTTTTTAAACACGAAACACTGAAATATATAAAAAAGAATTAATGATTAGGCACACAATGCTAAAGTGTGTCTAGCAGGGGCTTTTTAATAACACTAACTGTCCCCATGGTGTTAAAGTTAATAAACACCAAACATATATATGTGTTTAGACTTAGATAGATACACTTACAACACTGTCTGAACCAGGCTTAAGAGAAAAAAGAAAATACCCAATTATATGAAAATTTCACAAAAAATGTAAAAAAAAAAGAAGATATGGTTGAAAACAAGAATAATACTAATGCCAGAAAAAATCAAATAATGTGGTAACATACCTGTCACAATAAAGCTGTAAATGTCTTGGCATTTCACCATTAGGAACAGCATCAGGAGCTTCTTGCAGTTTCAACACCTAAAGCAGTGGTAAAGCAGCTAATTAAAATAAGCTTTGGAAAAGAGAACCGAGTAAACAATTTGTTGATGTGTCACCCTGTCTTTACAGTATGCAGATAACACTGATACATTGAGAAAAAAAAATTACTCAACTTTTAATTCCATTTTGTTTAAAACACATAGTAATTCTCCTGAGTTTTAGATGAAAACATACTTTTTCCCTGAGTACAGTGGAAAAACAGTTATTTTTACAACTATGCTAGCTAAATAAAGCAAAATAGCAAAATATCAATTCATTGTTAAACATATTAAGATTCAATATCAGATCTGAAATATATAGCTAAGCAACAACTAAATATGAAACAATAATACAATGAGGTCTGCAAATTTTAGATTGACGAAACCATTTCCCCTGAGTTTTCCAGGTTTTTCCTGAATATTGCTAATAACGGCTGATTTTCCAGGTTCTGTCTGAACCCTGCTATAGAATCTGTGAAGTAGAATGAAAAGTCAGAAATAATTTGATTGACATTTTTGCGCTATAATGTACTCTGCTATTCCAAACTCTGTATAGGAAAGGCCCATAACACAATCTACCGAAACATTCTTCAACATACTCGCATGACAACATCGCAAGAGCTAATTTTTTGGATAAACAGAAAAATATGCCTTATGTTACAGTACCTGGAAATCAACACATCTACATTTATCTGGTAGTATGAAGAATGGATCCAATGGACAAGGTGCAGGTTTTGAGGTCTGATCTGATGGACACGAACGGGGCATAGCATAACCTTCTAAACCAGGTTTCAAGCCGATGTTTGGTATTGTGTTCTTGCATCCTCTGCACTGGATAGTAATTCGTGTTGCTTTTACTCGGATAGCAGATGCACTGATTATAATGCCAGGAATTTTGACCAATTTTGAAACATGATCTGACTGTTGAAGGAAAATAAAAATGTTGAATATATACAAAGACTGATTGCACTAAGTCAGATGTACCAATTCCAATATTTGGACTTGGACAAGATAAGCTAGCAATCCCTACAATCAATACATGGAGTAGGCTCTTTCTATTCAAAGACATGATTATGTCACAACCACTACAACAGGGCTCGAAATAACAGCCGGTCATCACTGTGGAGGAGAGACTCTCCTCCACAGTGATGACCAGCTGTTATTTCGAGACCTGCTACAATTAAAATGTTTATTGTTGTTGTCGATAAAAAATACTAATATACTCATGTACCTTTATATCTCTAACACCCATTGGATTCGATTCTGATCGCAAAGTAATTTGAATATCTTGAACTTCTTCTTCACCAAGTGGTCTTGGTCGAGTAACTTCATCAGCCATTTCACGTGCAGCATCTTCAAACTATTAAAGAAATCATACACATTCACACCTACAAGTTCAAACAAAAGGCTTTGGCGCATCACCCAACCAAGGGTCCATTTTTTTCATACATAGAATAACAACTCACTTCACCATTTCAACCGCCTTCACCGTATATGAAAGAAATGGAGAATAACAACTCAGTTCACTTTTTAAATAATTATTTACTATTTTTATTATTTAATTATTACTGTTCGGTAAACTTCTGTTCTGCGAATTTTTCTTCGTTACTTTTGTTTTCTTGTTGTTTTTGCGTCAGCCCTGTTTGATTTGCATAATTATGCAATGTTTCCCAAGCAACATAATTTATGCAATTATAGCCTCCTTTTCGCTATGCATAAATCCCATAGTTTCAACCAAAAATGGTACGAAAGAAATGGTTTTTTCGGTGCGTTGAGTTGAAGAGGAGTTTGATCATGAAATCTAAGAGGAAATCTTCCGTCTCCACAAAGTCCACTGTTTGTTCTGCTCAAAACGGTGGCCATATCTTTCCCACCAAATTCATGAAAGAAATGGAAAAAAAGTGGAAACGCTGGACTGAGTGGACATTTTTATGTATAAAAAAATGGACCCCAAGCTGTCGAGTCTGATGCTAATGTGTAGATGTCTGTTGATGTCCACAGGTGGACTCTCATAGTTTCGATTTAGTGGCTCATCAAGAACATCTGGTAGAATATTACACAACCAACCTTGAACAGATATCAATTTTAAATATCAAAGATATCAAGGTTTAAATATCAAATCCACTCATGCATCTAGTGGCAACGCAAGACAAGTAGTGTAAACTAGACGGATCTTTGCGTGAACAATCTCACTTTCTCTGCGTGTCAGGGCATGACAGAGCAGTAATCAGAATAGCCATGTATGAACCAGACATAATATTAATTATTTCATAACACTTTTTGTAATATGACCCAAATTTCCCACTCTCTCCTCTGTGGTCGCTGTTGCATTATTCGTTTAGTTGTTGTACTCTTTTCCATGATGTTCCCTATCGGCACACAGTTAGAATAACTTTTGCTTAACCTTCTTAGCACTAAGGGTGTGGGGGATTGTTGAGTGCTTCCAGCAGCACTCACCAATACATTTATGTGATTTTTTACATTAAATTTTTATCTCAGAAGAAAACAAGAACACTACTCAATGAAGAATGAAGATGTTTTAGTATTACCATACCAAGTTTAATGACAATGTTTTTTCGTTAGGGTAACGCTAGGTTCCGTTATTTCGTTTTCGTATTTTCATAATTGCGTCTTCTGTAGCAATTTAAACTTGAAATATACGAGGTTGGTTAGTTCGCTTTAAGATGTTTTAGTATTACCAAGTTTCATGACAATATGTTTTACCAATCCTGAGATCTCAAAGAAGGAGGGAGGGCAGAATCCTCCCCTGCGGCCATTTCAACCCATCCAAAGCCTGGCCCAAATAGGGTTAAAACAATTATTACATTTCTGAGGGTTTCCGAAAGAAACATAAAATTTTACTTACAACTGGCATGTATTCAGTAGGACTTTTGAAAAGTTTATCAGCAAGATGTTCATCATAATTTCTTAAATCATCCAAGCTAACATCCAAGTAATACTGATTCAAGTTGTAGTTTCTTTTTAACTGATCCCTAAAGTAGCAACGCGAGAAAATGAAAAGAGTACATATACAAAATGGATTCAACTATTTCTATTAAATTATGGACACTCTTCAAAGTACAGACTATCTATGTCATCAAACCAATATACATAACAGTCAGACATCACCTGCGGAGGAAGAATTGCTAGCAAGAATGCAATGCAAAAGAAAAGCGAGTTGCCGCTGCGCCACCACTAAGTGATATCAATAGCCCATCTAAACTTTGTTTGGTGAGCTAAAAAGCAAATATCCAATTCCATCTTTATATACTCCGTATTCTCCGATTCGGTATGACGTCATCACTATTTCGCCGTAGGTGAAAGTCCTGGTGAAAGGAGTGCGGAGAGGGAC
>JAULBZ010007850.1:0-11162 GCA_032360805.1 Neoturris breviconis | reverse complement strand
CTCTGAAAACAGGAAATGTTTGTCAAACAAGATGGCTGCCACACAGTGAGCATAGAAAATACATAATTTCCTACGACGATCAATTATATCTCCACTAATATTCATTCTTATGGAGTCAAATCTTCAGAATATGTTAGTAAAAATATGAAAGATATAAGGGAAAATTTGAAGAAAAAAACATCTCAGGGTGATTTTGTACCTTTAACCAATGATAATATTAACGTTTTAACAACCTTTTTCTTAATATATATTGTGAACTTTTTTGTGGCTTGTCAGAGATACACTGCATAATTTGAGCAGCCAACGCCTCGTTTCATGTATTTGTGAATAGATCTATCTACTCGGAATCTAAAAATAAGTAAATAAAGAATAATAAAGGAAAATAAGTAATGGTAAAGAAAGAATGATAAATAAGTAATGGTAAATAAAGAATTATAAAGGAAATAAAAACGTTAACATTCACATTCCCATTCATATATAAAGTAAAAATTGATTTTCAGGAATTTCTGATCATCAAATTAGTCTAGGTGCAAATTTTCAGGTCAAATCATCCGTTATAATTCATTTTGTTGAACATTTAACTCAATTGAAATTGTAGCAGCAATAGACCTATTAAAAAATACATGAAAACGAGGCGTTGAGCAGCCAACATCTCATTTTCATGTATTTGTGAATATGTTTATAACCTCGTTTTCATGTAAAAATCACACTAAGGAAATGCTTATTAATGGAGAAGTACTCGTATGGCGTGACTCTAAAAGATTCTAACATGACTTAAGGAATTTAAACATTTCTTAATCATTTACGGAAATCAACTTCTAAAATGACGTCATTTTATTTATAATGAGTCTATTATTACAATACTGATGTAACAGTTTTCATTTTGTCTTCGAATTTCGATTCCAATCTTTATATTTTCTGCGAAAACAGGTGAAATAAAAAATTATAATATCCATTTTCCAACGAGAAAAATTTGTGCTATTCCTAGCGGGAACATGTCGTCGGATCAACGTTGAAACGATGTCGTGACTTGGTTTCAACGTGACCTTGGTGTTGTTTCTACGATGATCTGACGTCGTGTGCCATCAGAGTTTTCGGTATATAACTTCAGAACAGTCCATTCCCAGCTGGATACATTTAACATGTTGAAACGACGTGATTTACACGTTTTGTCTTGTAGCATTGAACATTCTCCGATCTATGCATGGATCCCCACTAACAATATGCCTAGACTGTGTAATACTTCAACTCGCCGATAACTCGCTTCGACTAGCTGAAAACCCTAGCAAAGACCTTGTAACTGGTGATAGAAGGTCTTACTCGCGTACTGGTTCATTAAAGCCCGAACCAAAAAAGCAAAGTAAGTCCCATTCTCTACCTAATATAACGCAAAAATTCCAACTTTAGCTAATATAAGGCGAGCACTTTTTATAAAAACTACTCGTTATTTTTTACTTAACCTTTTTTTACATGCCAATAGGGAATAAGATTGAAAATTGAAAGAAAAACAAAAAAGTGAAAATTGAGATATTAAGGTTCGCGTTACATTAGGTAAAGTGGGATTTATTTATATGAAGTAATATTGTATCATGGTCGCACACAAAACAAATCACGTCGAATCGTTACGTAAAGTCGCAAATGAACATTGTGTGACCATGATGCTAATCATTAATTAAAAGTAGATATGGCGTAATGATTATTTTCATAACAGATACATTTATTTTCAAGTGCCTGCCATCTAGGCACTCGACGTCTAATCAAAATCAAAAACACATTGTTTTGACGTCAAAACGTCCAAACCAAATCGGTCCGACGTTGATTAAACGTCGCGTCCCGCTTAGCGAAAATTATATCTCCATCTTTTGTGAAAATAGAGTTTTCTCTATGAAATGTAGAAGAATCTCAGTGAGCGTACGACATCGGAACAACGTCAAAATGACGTCGCAATGTCATCTTGACGTTATTTAGACGTTGTAAGCCGACAGGGATATTTTGTCTTTTTAAAAATAAATTTATTTATTATATCTAGGGGCTGGTGCGGCTGCTGCTGCTGGAGGCGGCGGCGGTGGTGGTGGAGGAGGAGGCGGTGGTGGTGGAGGAGGTGGCGGAGGTGGTGGTGGTGGTGGTGGACCCGACGCAGGTATATAAATATTATTGATAATAAGACACATTAAATACAGCTTTTTAGTTTGTCACTTATTATGCAAGGAGGTAAAGCTCAGGTTAACCCTTCATTAGTATGGTGTGGATCCCCTGGATTTTTAAATTTTGCTGAGAAAGTAACATAACAAAAATTATTATTCGGGAGGTTATTTTCTTACATTCGTTAGTATGGTGGGGTACCCCCGGAAATTTGTTAATTCATGGGAAGGTATTAGAAGATACTAGGGCAAAAAGTCATAAAAGTATGATGCAGATTTTTTAAAATATGTAAGAAAACAACTTCTTGAATAATAATTTTTGTTATGTTACTTTCACAGCAAAATTAAAAAATTCAGGGGGACCACACTATACTAATAAAAGATCTATTTATGTTTTATTTTCTTCTACACAGGTGATACTGCTCTTATTGGAAGTATAGCAAAACTTGGAGATACTGTCAATAGTCTCGCTACTAAAGTCGAAGATAAATCTAAGGCAAGCGGTATGTTGAGAACACACATTTTATATAAAATAGTTCGGTAGTCTGAGATTAAAGAACAGACTAAAAGTTTTAGTAGACACGCGTAAAAAATGGAGACTGCATAAATTGTTTTTCTTTGTATTTACATCCCAGTGGCTGTAAAACTTGTTCAAAGTACACAGTAAAGACGCTAGAACAACGCTGGAGACGTCTTTACTGCGTACTTTAAACATAGTTCTCGGATACGTTGTTCTAGCGTCTTTACGTACTTTTTTCACTGGGATATATTGTAAGACGTAGGAACCAATATAAGAAAGATTATGCATGGATTTCCACAGCGTGAAATCTACCGATTATGGTCCTGTATATTTCCGTATTCGGACTCTGTATTGCCATATATGGCAGTCCAAATACGGAGAAATATGGGACCGCATCGGTAGGCGTTCACGTTATGTTCATTCTTCATACTCTCAAACTTACCCATATTTTCTTTAATGTCATATTTTCAACGCAAAAATTATTCAAATTTAATCAAATGTAGCCGTGTAGGAATAAACCTGTTTAAAGTCCCCAGTAAAGATGCTAGAACAACATCGAATGACGTTATTCTAGCGTCTTTACTGCTGACTTTGAACAAGCTTTTGTCCACTGGGATTAGTCTTGGAAAAAATCTTGCCTAACCAACTGAGAGTTTTTTTATTTGGCTGAATTAAATTTCCAATGGAAAATTAAAATGATCGTTATTTTTTATGCCCCTCGGTTTACTTATGCCCCCTTCCGTTTGCCTCCGTACCCGCTCACCAACTCTTACGTCATAAAAACCTAAAAAGATGCTATATAAAGGAATTACGTTTATATTGTTACCTATTAGGATTTTTAAAATCTGTATTGACTTGGATTTTGTTTGTTTTTTTCCAGAACGTGCAAAGCAGACTGCATTGGTTGGTGCCACGCTATCAAAACTGGATAAAGCTATAGAAGCCATCACAACAAAAATGGATAGCCAAGCCGCTATTGCAGTAGCTGCGGCTGGTGCAGGTGGAGGTGGAGGGGGAGGTGGAGCAGGTGGTGGTGCTGCCGGTGATGGTGGTGCTGGTGGTGGTGCAGCATCACCAGAAATCCTAAAACTTGAAACTACTGTTGGTGGTCTTGCGGATAAAATTGATTCCGTTGCTGATAAAGTCGATAAAGGGAATGCTGGAGAACTTCCATTGAATCCCGCTGTTGCTGCTGAACAGACGAAAGTATCATCGCAGTTAAGTACAATGGCTGAAGCAGTTGGTAAACTGTCTGGTGAAATGGATGCTTTAAAAGAGATAGCAAAAGCCAAGCAAGTTGATGTTGGTTCCTTTAAAGATAATAAAGCTTTGAGTCAAGCTACAAAGATGATGTTAGCTTTACAAAAAGCCCAACCACCGCCATTACAACAAGTTGTGAATGGATACACTGAATCTGTTAGATTATCAAGCAATCCAGCCGCTCCTCCAGATGTTGGTACCGCTGCCGCTGTTCTTGCTACAGCAACTGTTAATCAAGCTTTAAACGCAATAAAAAATGCAGCAAAAGCAACTGGCCTATCTGGAACCGCTTTAGGTACGGCGTTATCTGCAGCACCGTTTGGACAAAAAGCTAGTCCTGATGATTCCCTTAAACAATTAACAAAATTAATGAAAGCTGCTGCGGGACCAGATAAAGGTCCACCAGCAGTACCTGGAGGTGGTGGTGGTGGAGGGAAAGGGAGTGGTGGAGGAGGAGGAAGTGGCGGTGGCGGAGGAAGTGGTGGTGGTGGAGGAGCAGGTGGTGGTGGAGGAGCAGGTGGTGGTGGAGGAGCCGCTGGCGGTGGAGCTGCAGGAGGTGGTGCGGGTCTTGCTCCACCAATTGGACCATTTGCCCCGGGACCAGGATCAGGGGTTATTGGTAGCATACTTGGTGGACTACTCGGAGGTCCTGCTGTTGGTGTACCAGCTGGCGCTGCACAATTGGCAAAAGAAGGACCTATACATATGGAACCAATGTCTGGATCAATGGCACCTGCATTAGGCGCAGGTCTAGCAGCGGGGCTAGCTGGCGCCCCAAATGCCTTACCGGCAGATTATCACGTTGAGCCGTCATCAAGTTTAGTGGCACATGGTCTACCGCCAGGAATTGCTGGTGCACTTGGAATATCGGGACTTGCAGGAGATGGAATGTTTAACATGTTTGGCGCGGGTGGTGGTGGTGGTGGTGGTGGGGGTTTTGGTGGTGGTGGTGGTGGGGGTTTTGGGGGTGGTGGTAGTGGGGGATTTGGAGGAGGTGGTTTCGGTGGAGGTGGAATAGCTGCCTCTCTCGGTGCAGGTGGTTTTGCTGGCGGCGGTGCTGGCGGTGGGTTTGGTGGTGGTGGTGGTGGTGGTGGTGGCTTTGGTCCAGGATTCGGAATGGGTTGGCTTGGAAATGAGAATCCATTAACTGGTATAAGTAGGAGTACGGACCCTCAAAAATCTCCATCAACTGAAAGTTTATCTGGGAATTCAAAATCACAACCTTCCATGCAAGAATTAACTTCCTTAATAAATGAAGAAGCACTTAAAAAATCAGCAGCAGAATTAGACAAGTCAACTAACAACAGTTTACCAATGTCTTCAGCATTACTTCCACCTGCGATATTGACTTTTCTAGAATCTCAAAAAAGTCAAAATCTAGCTAATGCAATGAATAGAAATATCGGTACTCCAGTGCTTAGCCAACCAGCTACACAGGCGACACCTAATTACATTGTAAACCAATTACAACAGTCTACAAATCAACCAGTTGACAATAGTAACACACTCCCACAAGATTTTGCAAATTTGTTATCAAACGCTCATGCTACCGATTTACTCAAGGCTCTAGAGCAACCATCTACAGAGTCAACAATGCAGAATCCAAATAATGTGTTAGGATTATCGAGCAGTCTTGGAGCACTGAGACAACCATCATCCAGTAATTTAGCAGAATACCTTTCACAGATGATTGCGAATTCAATCATAGCAAAACGAGGCAAAGTATCTGGATTCCGTAATTTAAGTGAATCTGAACAGAATGAAATAAAAAGTCTGGTGACAAAGGAAATCACAAGTGAGGTCACTGCTGATAATCTTAAACAATCTGAACTATCAAATATTGGAAGCAGTAAACAACCTGAAGGATTGAAAGATGCAAGTAATACGCTATCTGAGGAACTGAAGGATGGAAGCAGTAAGAATCCTGCAGAACTAAAGGTTGTAAACAATAAACAATCGAACGAACAAAACGCTGAAGGCAATAAACAATTTCTTGGTACACCACGTCACCATCACACACTTACTAAACAAGATTTAAAAAATCTAGAAATATTAGCTCAATCTACAAAACATGGTAAATTTGACCAAGATTCATCTTTGAAAGCAAAAAAAGCTAGCACAGAATTAGATGTCACCCAAAAGAATTTAGAGAAAAACGTTTTTGACTATATGATGAAGATGCATTTAAAGGAAGACAAAAAGTCACCAGATCGTGTAGAAAGTTTAGATCTGCCATCCAAGAAGATCGAATCTTATATCAAGATACCCGGAAAACATTCATATAAAAAATACAAAGGGTTTCGACCAGCTGAATATCTAAATGTTAATGGAAAATTATATCAGAGAACTGGGCTTGGTAAATATCACATTGTTAAATCAAATAAACCAATAACGTTAGATATTAACAAAGCATCGGATCAATCAAGTAACAAGTTTGACTTAAAAAATGTGGTTTTGAAATCAGTGGGAAAGAAATCTGGTATAAACAATGTTGAGGCAGATATGAATAATCAAGGCAGAGGTTTGAAGTCCACCTTTCAAAACGAGAAAAGAACTTTACATGGTGATAATGGGAAAACCATTATTCCAGTCTTAGATATTCCATCTACAGATTACATACAACTGAAACGTGGACTTCATCCAATCAGCGATGAGAACAGCAACAATGGCACATTGAATAGTGACGTACACGAGGCTGCATCGAAACGAGACTCTTATGATAAGTATGATTTTATGTGTTTTTTGTTATTTATCGATCATTGCCAGATTGTACCAACCATCCCAGGGCTACTTTCCGCTTTTAAGTCCCTCTTTTGAAAGAAGCCGAAATTAAGCAAAAATTCTAACAAAGGCTTGATTTTCACTTTTCGAAAAGTTGCAGTGAAAGCCCAAAAAAACACATCCCATTGGTAGATATTGACGTCACATTGTACGAAAACAGAGGGTATTCTTAACGGTATGCACAGCGTGATAGACTAACTGAATACGGACCCGTATAACTAAGTATGCCCTTTTCATAAATCAATGCTCAAAGTAGAACTTGTTACAATGAGTGTAGTAAAGGAACTTCCTTGTTCATTAATGAACTACATACAACAGACATTAATTAATAATCTACTGAGTGGGCAAAAACTTGTTCAAAGTCCGCAATAAAGACTCTAGAACAATGTTTCCAACATTGTTCTAGTGTCTTTACTGCAGACTTTGAACAAGTTTATGTCCACCTATATATCTGTTGTTTTTAGAAATGATGACAATCACAGTTCAAAGGATTCAGATTTTGATGGTTCAGAAGATGCACATAATGCAAAAGATGAACTTGATAATGCCGACGATTCAGAATGGGAAGAAGAATACAAAAAACGCAAAGATGCTTATCAAGACAAAAAGGTAAAAATAATGTAATAATGGAAGAACCTGTATTTTCGATACCTTATTGGAGACTTTACGAAAGTTAGTTTATGAAATTTTAGCGACCGCAACTAATTTATATCCGACGACTGTGATATAGCTTAATAATGTTTATTCAGACTAGTCTCCAGATAAGTACTGCATTGGAGTGCGTATTAGTACACAATATATGACAAAAAATTGCATTAATAATCTGCTTCTCCACAGAGTTATTATGTAATTATTTGTTATATTGAAAACGTATCCTTACATTGTTAAACATTTTCTAAACAGGATCGAGAAGAGGAAGGGTCACGCGATATAGAAGAGAAAACTGAAGTTCACCACGATAACGATGACGACGAAGATGGAGAGAAACATCCCCCTGATCTGAAAAAGTTAGAAGAAGAAGAAGAAGAAGAAGAAGAAGATAATAGCGAAAGGAGGAGAAACAAAGATGAGGAAGAGAGCGATAAAAGAGAAAAGCAAGATGAGGACGATAATTGTAAGTCATATTCATTATTTCATTCAATTCGTATCAGTGACCGCACAACAGTCGAATCAATACCAAAAATAATGATTCTCTCTTCCTTTCATTTCAATTGAATGGTTTCTTCGTACCGATTCGTTGACCTAAAACACTTCTGTACAGATGTACCTTTTGTCAATTTTAGTTGATTTAACCAAATTTAACCCTAACAACAAAAGTTGGTTTTGTAGAGAAATTTTGAGATGGTCCCTTATACCATTATACATCTGTTTACCTGCAAAAAAAGAACCTAATAGGCTTATACCCGGATATAAATAACCGGTGAATATTGAAATGAAATGGGCTTATAACCGTGTTAGGGGGGGGGGGGTGTTATTCATTCATTTGTTTATTCAATCATTCATTTCTATTGTGCCATTTCTTCCTTTTTTTTCCATCATTCTTTTTGTTTACTTTGTTTTAGCGTTAGAAAAACAACACGTACAGACAATGCGTGCGCATCGTCGACACGAAGAAGAAGATGAACATCACAATGCTTCATTTGAACATTCATTGACGGAGAAATTGTTGGATGCTGTACTGGGTGATAAAATAGGCCATCATGAACATCATGATGGAGGTGTTAATCTTGGTACGGACAACCATTTTCCGATGGGCAAAAACTTGTAACGTTGTTCTGGCGTCTTTAATGCGGACTTTGAACAAGTTTTTATCCTCTGAGTTATATATACTTCTCTATTAAAATGGTTTTGAACGTATTTTATTTGATTTATGCAAGGAAGTTGAAAAAGGGAAGGAGCGACAACTCCGAACAATACTATTGTTTCGCCATTCAAATTTGTATTGTTTTCGCGCGCTATTATGTTAAGGGCTTGTTACTCGATCCAGGCCTATTCGCGCTGAACTCGGTAAAATCCGACTGCGACAAGATAAGAAGATAAAAATACAACGGCTGTAAACACAACAAGCCCTATTTCAATAGAACACATAAAGTTGTCGTTCCTTCCCTTCTTCAACTTCTTGATTCATATCAGTATATGAAATAGTCAAAAAGACTAGTTGTACAATGTACTCCCTTACCGTACTTCCTCTAATAAATGCCCTGGGTGTTTATTATAATTTGCACCTTTTTGGGGTGGAGTCTACTAGAAGGGCGTTTAATTTTTTTCTTTAACATTTGAGGGAGGCTTTTATTAGTGGGTGGGTGTTTAATAGAGGAAATACAGTATGGAACTCCAACCGAAAAATTGCTTTTCACCAATTCTATGGGCGAAAAAATGTTTTCGTTTTTGGTTCTTCCGCAGTTTTCCTTATTATCTTTTCATATCAATGTATAGGAGTAAAAGAAGATGCGGACGTCAATTTGTATTATCTTAATGAATAAAGCCCGGTTTACATTCAGCGTATATTCCCCCACGGGCAGCTTTTTTTCCCGTTTGAAAGTTCAATGATTTCAACTTTCAAGCGTACACGCCGAGCTTTCGACTAATCAAATTTCGGAATTTTATAATCCCGCATGGTAAAAACTTCCCGCTTGGAAATATACGCTAAATGGAGACCGGGCTTAAGGAGAAGTAATATTACACTAGTACACGTGATTTATGCTTTCTACAAAATTTATATTCTTACTTATTTAATCTATAAAGGTAGAGTATATCCCATGCCACGGGAACACGGTTCGTTTGAACACAGGTTAACAGATAAACTTATGAACATAGTGCTAGTGAATAAGTTTGGTGACCATGGCAGCTCAGCAGAAGAAATACAACAAGCTAGTAACGTTGGTAGGCATCTTTAATTTAAAGATGTCTGCTACGTATCTTAACTACCATACAATGAACTGCTTTTGGATTTTTTAAACCAGAACATTTCTTCCGGTTTATATTGAGGTGCTTTTGAGAGGGTGTAGTTATATTACACAGTATGTTCGACTATTTTTATTGAATACCTTCCACCAAACATAATGGTAGTTAAGCTACGAAGCAGTCATGATATACTTATTTTTTATTAATTTTCTTATTTATTTTTCTTCATAGCTGCTACTGGTGGGTTAATGAATTCAGCGTATGCAGCAGGTAATTAATTAATTAATTTATTTATCTTCTTAGATACCACTGGTACTGATTCTTTAATGGATACAGCCTACACTGCTGGTATGTGCATGCTAAAACCCAATCCCCTATTATATATTCCAGTGTGGAAGGCTACTGAATGCGGTCACGGATATATTAGATCTAGAGTGCGTGCATTCAGTAGTTCTTCGTGTTGGATACCCTACTGGAATAATTTTCTTCTGTACGAATGTTGTCATTGATAAAACCACAGCATGAACGACTACTGAATACGGACACGTATATCTCCATATACGTACTATAAATGACTGTATATGGCAGTATACTTATGTTAGGAGTTTTTAAACAAACATAACAGTTCTGTGAAATTAGAATCTATTCACCAAGGTAGATCGGTATGTGATTGAAATCGTTGTAATATTGATTGCGTTGTCATTTTTGTTTGAGTGTCGTCAAGACACGTTGATCCACGTGGAATCCACGTGGAATCAATGGTAACACCACCTTGAACATTTCAATATATTAATTATTGTATATATTTTTTAGGCTTTCATACTGGTCTAGCTGGTGGAATGCACGATGGCGGTGGAGGTGGTGGTGGAGGTGAGCATATGCAAAATTAATAGAGCTTATTTAGTTTGAAGTTAGTCCCTGCTACCACGCATAACCAATATTAAAAGGTCGATAATACCTCACGTGTTCACTGGGGTCTGAAGTATCCAGATCTACAAACTCTCCACCACCTAGTCTATAAACCGGATTACTTATAATTTAGTCCGACCCTTAATTAAACTTAATTATTTTGCCGTTAATTAGAAGTAAGTAAAAAAATAAAAAGAATCAAGTTTTTCGGACAAAATTAGAGGCTTTTTATATATTTTTTTGAAGTTTTAAATGTTTTTAACCAAAATGTCTCGTTCGGGTTCTTAGTTATTTAATTAGAGGTTTAATTAGAGGTTAATTAAAGTTGCTTTTATTTTAAGGTTCGTCGTAATTTAGAAGCTAAATAACCGAATCGAATAAAAGCCATTCGGATTAAATTTGAAGTCGGACTAAGTTAGAAGAAATACCGTACATTGTACAATACGAAAAATTTTCAGGACATATAAAGAGCTAGAAAATTCGATAGGAATAGACGTTTTTATAAAACAATGAAAACGAGGCGCTTGTTGCTCAAAGTAGAACTTGTTACAATTAATCATTCAATATTTACTTTGGTATGTGAAAAGAAGGAAAAATAAAATAATAACTACAAAATAACTTTAGTCACTGCACACAATGGAAGTTGC
>JAULBZ010007849.1:0-11162 GCA_032360805.1 Neoturris breviconis | reverse complement strand
ATCTATAAAAGAAGGGAGAAGAGTGTTATGCCAACGATCTTGTAATGGATTGGTTTCTTAACAACCAATCAATCAATCAATTGCAAGATCGTTGACTCAGTACTCTTCGCTGTTGATATGAATTTAGAGATGCTCTCATGTTACCAAGTTGAATCGCACTTACTTGCAATCGTAACAAACGAACAGTAGTTTTCTATAAATATGAGTAACGCTTCTTTATAAGAAACTCTGTTTGGAAGTAAAATACCCTTACTTTTCTGTGACTAAAAAACAAATTTCTCCCTCTCAATTCCCTGGACAACCCACTAACAATTTCATTACAAAAGGGTGCCATATTTTTCTATTAAGCATAGGGCGCTACAAATATATTAAAATACACACGAGTGCTTACTGAGGAGGGGCTCTTATGGAAAATAGGCGCTAATAAAAGATTTTTTTTTTTACAGTATATTGTCTCTTCCAAAAATCCAAAATAACAAGTACTTTACCAAATTTAAAAAATAAATTTTCAACATTAGTCACTAATCAAGCTATTCATGATATATCATCTAGAGGTAAGGAAATGTAGCCCTTTGTGGGTCTTATAATTTTATAATTCAACAATTTCAACTGTTTCTGATTAAAGCTTGGCTTTCAGGATTACTCCGCAGAGGCATAGAAAGGCAAGCGCGAAAAAAATGATGTAGCAGAGGGAAAAAAAACGAGAAAGCATGAAGCACCTCTGCAGAATAATCTCAAAGATCGGGAGAACATTTGCAAAGATCGGGACAAAGCTAATTTCATATTCCAATTTAAACGCAAGAAAATTAAGAATTATCCTTTTTTCGCTCATTAGTTCTGCAGATAGTTCGTGATCTTTTCGCTAATATTATTATTATATGTTTCACGCATTTTTATAGAGAAGAAAAAAAATAACAATACAGATACCATGCAAATAATTCTGAAAGACCAAACCTTTTGTTTTAATTAATTATTTATATCGAACGAGTAGAAATATTAAAACGCTCGTATCTCGGAACAAAATTTTACGTGTTTTCAACACTAATTTCCTTTCTCTCTCAGAAATATTCGTCTTGTTGTCAAGGTAGCAACATTAACGAGTGCCAAACATTAACTACTTTAAAACTGTACGACAATTTTGTTTTAAATTCATTTTTTGAAAAGTTACAATCCTCTGAAGATAAGTAAAAAAGAAAATAATTTTTATAAAACTAAAATGGGGGTTGACTTGATAGTAAACCCTGATACCGTTTTTCAGATTAATATATGCTGAATACTACGATGGCGTTGTTTTTTTCAAAAAACGAGAAAGAGTTTTGAAAGAGGAACATTAAATACAAAAAGAGTCGATTTTTACATTGTTTCATTTTTCTTTCCACCTGCAAAAAAATCCAAAAAAACAATTCCATATTTTTTTAGCTTTCCATTGATATATAATATTACTATTTGATAAAAAAGTAAACATGGATATTTTGACATTTGAAAAGGCATACAGAAAGCCTGGGAACTATCCTTAAATTCACGACGCGTGGGGAGGTGAGGAAGTAGTGTAGATCGAAGTTTGAGCTTTTTTCCTGGGTTTTTGAGTATATTTTCCGGAATTCCTGGAGCATTTTACGCCATATTTCTAAAATTACGAGATTTGTCATTTGTCATTTATAGGAATCATCAACCTCGTTCCCAGGGCTTCTTCTCTCTTGACGTCGTCAAGAGAGAAAAAGCCCTGGGAACGAGGTTGAGGAATCATACCAAATATATACTAAAGAGTATTTATAACATCGATATTTCACGTAAAACAAACTTTACACGGACTTTCTTTTATAAGTAATCCCCATAAGTTTCCGGAGAGGTCAGAATGGAGGACCCCCAGAATGATAGACAATCTATATATTAACACTTTATGACTTTATTTTCTCCTAAAAACGGACAGTATGCTACAAACTCTACAACTTGTGCCTGGCATACTAGAAAACCGGGACCTGGAACCATAAGATGGAAAAAAGAGTTTAATATCTTTTAGCAAGACTGAAGAATTTGATGTCCGACTTTACCGCCTTGAATATACCCACGGAGAAGAGCCTTACTAAAATTATTTAATTTTTTGCCCTTTCCTCCTCTCATAAGGCATACATGCCTGATTTAAATTCTGTTATACTCGTATCAAGCTCGTCCTCAACAACTTTGAACCTTGGTCTAGCCATATAATAACATAGAAGGCATTTTTCGCTCCAATATAATAGCAATGATATACATACATTGAATTGATTTCCATTATCACGAGTTAAAGACTGCTGAATACGAACCTATTCACAAATATATGAAAACAAAGTGCTGGCTGCTCAAAGTAGAAATTCTTACAAAGCAGTAACTACCTTTTTGTATAGGGCACTGCACAAGCGAGACGTTGCTGCATTGCAACAAGTTCTACTTCGAGCAGTCAACTTCGTTTTCATGTATTTATAAATATAGGTCTATGCGAACCTGACGGCTGTATTAAATAACGTCGTGACCATAATACTTTGGGATAAACTGTTGCTAATTCCATTCAGCAGTCAACCTGCACTGATTAACAACATTGAATAAGGAGGCCAGGTCTCAGTACTGAAGGTTGCTTAGGATAAACTGAAATTTCCGCATTCACTTTCGAAAGAAAGATGAAAGGTTTGATTCTGGGAGTTTATGCACAGGTATAAATATTTTATACATAGACTTGTAGAAAAAAAGGTATTACAGCATTTCGAATTGAGAATAATGAACGATTGCTTTATGAAGTTGCTTATGATTATAATTAAGCACTAAAAGTTACTTCTTCTTCTTTTTTTTTAGTGACAACTACAAAACACTTGATACCCCACGGTAGAAAATCCCACCAATGGGGTACTGCACATCGATTACAAAATAATAAAAAAAAAAAACAAAAGAAAAGAGTTGTGACGAGGTTGGCAAGGAGGAAAGTATTTACAACAATGGGATATCAAATCTTTCAAAAGCAATAGTATTTTTCAGCACAGAAGAATTTTGTTCAGTGCTGCAAACATCATTACCATAAAATGAGTAAATTAACCAGTTTGTCATCTGAAAGATTCGATATAGAACCTAACTATCTGTAATAATTAGTATTGTCAATGAGTGTTTTCCTTAAAGGCGAAGAGGATTTAGGGTATCAAGAAAATTATGTCGAAATTTATGTTCTCTTAGGTGGCTAAAGTTGACAAGCAATCGGGTTAATAATTTTAGACCAAGAGGATCATGAATGTTATATATAGGACACATTTTTGGCCTAATACAAGCAAGAAGGCCTTTCTTAAACTTCGAAATTGACGGATAATTTTTCGATTCCGGTCCTAATTTATTCCACTCGTTTACACAGTCTTCATGTTTCTGAACAAATTACCTCTAGCCTGATCATAGGAATTTTGTTTCACAGGAAGTAAGGAACGCCAATATTTAGGCGAGTTTTCAGAAACAATATTGAAAAAACATACAAGCCTACGGTACCAACGCCTTTTTTTTAAGATTTTCAAGGCTAAGTTCTTGGTAGAGACGCTCACGGGAAGAACCTCTGATAGCGCCAGTTATGGCAAGAGCAGCATTATATTGGACCAATCTAGGGCCGATTTTATCTTATTACAAAACCTGTCGTTGTTAGGCTGGTCATAAATAATATCG
This sequence comes from Neoturris breviconis, assembly GCA_032360805.1. Classification (NCBI taxonomy): domain Eukaryota; kingdom Metazoa; phylum Cnidaria; class Hydrozoa; order Anthoathecata; family Pandeidae; genus Neoturris; species Neoturris breviconis. Next base: position 7,493 of record JAULBZ010007849.1, on the reverse strand, counting down.
GCGTATAATCAAGATGTGACCGTACAAACGATTTGTAAATGCACATTAATGACGGACGTGGAAGATACTTATGCAATCGTTTCATAAGTGATATACCCTTGTTAGCCTTAGATATCTTCTCATTCAAATGATGATCAAAGGTAAGTTTTTCATCAAAGACTAATCTAAGATTTTTTTGTATGGGCGAAGATAATACAATGGAGTCATTAAAATACAAAGGGGGTGGTTTGCAGATTTTTTTTTGTGGGAAAAAAACAACCTCTGTAGCTTGTGAGTTAAAAGCCATCTTCCATTAAAAAGCCCAATCTCTTACGGTAGAAAAGGTCTAGATTTAAATCCATACTAGACCTTGTTATGTCACGAACAGTAGAGAAAATAGATGTATCATCAGCCAATAATTTTGATACAGAAATAATGTTTTCGGGAAGATCTAAGTTACTTAACTTAACTTAACTTTTTACCGTCTGAGTACTGATTGCTTATAAAATGGTTGCTTATGAAAACCAAGTATATAAGCACATAATTAACCTGTTGTCTCATAATTTCTGACCACAATGGCATACGTGCACGCATTCAACCTTTCACGCTGTGTATATGTGAAATATAAGAAATAATTATGATGACATCATTATTCGGTTACAAACAATAACGAAGTGTTTGTTACTGAAAGTAGAAACGTATTACAATATGCACTAACTAATGGACTACTGCCTAGTGGTCTCATGCTGGTGGATCTAATGACCTACTGCCTATTGCCAGGGCCTATTGGTCTATTGCCTGTGGGTTTAATGGCCTATTACCTGGGCCTATTGGCCTCTTTCCTTCGGATCTAATGATTACTGTAAAAATTAAATGCTTTAAACGTGTTATTTCTTTCTTTGAAACAAGAATTCAAAAATCACTTTTGCATGTTGTATTGCCATATATAGCAATACATAGCCCGTATATGGATATATGCAGACCTTATTCTGCAGTATTTCATGCTGCAAACATTTGTGAATTTAAATCATGAATGAATAAATAAATGAATATATTGGTAAATATTTCGTCAACAACAACCTAAAGAACAACCACGTGAAAGTTATCAATTAGTTATCAATTTCTTATTTATCTATCAATTTGTTCCCAGTAAACCAGCATGAGACCACTAGGCAGAAGTCCATTAGTTAGTGCATATTGTAATAAGTTTCTACTTTGCTCATATACAGTTTTTATTGCTCAATTATAATCATAATCAAACTTCATGAAATGCATTTTTTTTATTACTTTCAATTCGAAATGCTGTATTACCTTATTTTTTTCTTTTTCCATAACAAGAATAATTATAATATATTTATACCTGTGTATAAAGTCCCAGAATCCAACCTTTCATCTTTCTTTCAAAAGTGAATATATTTAGCGATTGTTAAGCAACTTTTGGTACTGAAGTTTCAATTTATCCTAAGCAACTTTCAGTACTGGGACCTGGTCTTATAGCTTATAAAACAAGTGTATCCCCCTCCCCCGTAGTCAATGTTGCTAATCCGTGCAGACTGACTGTTGGATGGAATTGGAAACAGTTTATTCCAAATTATTATGTTCACGACTTTAGGTAATACAGCCGTCAGGTTCGCATAGCACAAATACATGAAAATGAGATGTTGGCTGCTCAAAGTAGAACTTGTTGCAATGCATCAACTTTTTGTTTGTGCAGTACCCTCAACCTCGTTCTTAGGGCTTCTTGCCTTTTTGAACAGCGGCGAAGAAAGTCCTGGCCTCTGTAATTGTAAAGTTAAGAAAATAGGACCAAGTTTTATAACATTGGGTGTTTATGTATAGTTATGTTTTCAAGTAAAACATTCAAGATTTTTTCTTGGGAATGAAAGAATAAAATTAAACGAATACAGTTTGGTCATAATATGTTCTTATATGAGTTACAAAGTTTTTATATTATAGTTAGCTAATTATTACAGCATGTTTTCAAACTCTGTACATACTAAATATATGAATTACTCATATAAACATTGTGTAGAACTGGTGTCACATTGAGAAAGGTGCCTTCATATACTGAAGGTGTAAGAAGTCAGCAAAATAACGCAAGAAAACATTTATTTGTAGTATTTAAATATTCTCAACTGAAAAACTCAACTCGCCATTTTCAAAACAATTAAAGTGTTTTTGCCTCACTCATTTCTGTATTATAGAATAGAAACATGGGTCATCAAGTTAAGACCACCAATCGGGTCGTTTTTAAAATAACCACATATAGTGGTTATTTTCTGCCAGCAGAGGCCAGGGCTTTCTTCGCCGCTCTTCCGTGTTCGAAAAGCCGGAGGAGCCCTGGGAACGAGGTTGCAGTACCCTAAACAAAAAGCCGGGTATCACGCATTGTAAGAATTTTTACTTTGAGCAGCCAGCACTTTGTTTTCATGTATTTGTGAATCGTATTCAGCAGTCTTTAACTCGCGATAATGGAAATCAATTCATTGTATGAATATGAATCATTGCTATTATGTTGAAGCAAAATTAAAAAAATGCCTTCTATGTTATTATACGCTTGACCAAAGTTCAAAGTCTTTGAGGACGAGCTTGATAAGTGCGGGTATTTGAGGCGGTATTATTAGACATCGCAAATTTATCCGTTTTTCTAAGAGATATTAAATTCTGCTATCCTACTACGTAAATAAGAGTAAACCCACTGAATTGCTGGACATAAAATAACAAGTAAGTGACGGGTAAGTAAACTTACCCTTGATTCCAGCGCTTCTCATCTCTTTGCTAGCGAGCGAGAGCATTGTCAGGAGATGTAAAGAAGAGAGAAGAAGCGCTCTCGGATTAAAATAGTAAGAAGTCTAGGAACAAGGTTGGGTTGTAACTTAATTTTTTCTTTTTTTTTTCTTATCTCCTTTGCTCCGGATAAGCTATTAGTCATCAGTGAAGATTCCAATCGAACGCGGTCAGCGAAAGATTAGCAAGAGACTGGAAAATCTGTCAGATCGGTGCCTGTCGTTGCCAGTCAGCCAGTCAGGACTGCTGGAGCTTGTTTTCTATTCGCTATTGAGTTACTGGCAAGACTTTGGAATACCTCCCCCAATTAAACAATTAGTTACTGTCTCGCTAGCTAATTATAAATTAAGGCGCGGATCCGCCAGAACAATTCCATAAATATTTGTGAATTCATGAGTTCTCCGACTCCGTATCTCGATTGAGTTTGAGTTCTTATTATTTAGGTTATTGTTCTTTTAGAGGGGCCACGCGTCCATACTCAAACTGCCACAGATAACGGGACATGACCGTTAGGGGGTGGACGGGTTTACGGGTTTTCCTTTACGAAAAATCGATAAAATCATTTTTGCGTAGCTTTTAATATGGGGGAGACTTCCGCAGAAGAGAAACGCACATATGTCATTTTCATGAGGGCGAAATTAATTTAACGACCGCCGAAAATTGTTAACTGTGTCACGACCAGTTTGTAGGTATCCGATTGATATAAACCAATGCCGTAAAATTAGGGAAAAAATGGCGAAACTTGAGGCAGCTATTTCCGAGGTGGTAGCGCTTTTCGTAGCACTTTTGAAAACATATTGAGACTTCTCTGTGGTCTTTTTAATTTGGACACTTACGGGTAGGAGAGGTGGGATCTATTACTAGCATCCATAAGGATGCTAATTTTGAACTAAGGATATATTTCGAAAACGAAAATCGGCAGAAATTGTACTGGACCGTTATCAGAGCTGAGTGGGTGGGTTTGTAAAATAATCATGTCCCGTTATCCGTGTCAATTTGAGTATGGATGTGGCCCCTTACTTACTCTACACGTGCACAGACACACTGTTGTGTGATTGTAAAACTTTGATTTATACATCGAAATAAAGATTTACTTACTTATAGCAATAAATGTCTTGCTACGGGCTGAAAACGTTCTAAGGTAAGAGACCTTCCGTGTGTAACACACACAAAAAAATAATAATAAAAAAAATGAATATTTAAATCAGCTAGCTATAGCTAACTTGAATTAAACTTACTTTTATTCCATGAAGTAAACTGTTCTGGAACCCTCCTTAATATAATATATATATATATATATAACAGCGTTGTAGAATATGAAACCGTGTGGTTATGGTTGAGTTATTTCTATTTTCCCGTCGAAAAAATAAAAAGCGATTTTAAAACGGGCCTAGCGGCGCTGATTTTGAAAATCCAGACCATAACCACACGGTTTCATATACGGCACATCATAATCTACCGTTTCCATTTGTTTTTTATTCAATTCCCATTAAAATAGCGTCCCACAGAGTCTAAAAAGTAAAAAATCTTGCCTGCAGCGCTAATTGTGCACCCGCTGCGTATTTTCGTGCCCTGCTTGTTCAGGTATTTTTTGCAGGTGATAGTAGCAAGGAAAAGATGAACGAGACAAAAAATTTAAAATGGCGGCCATACGGGAAGATATACAAAGGTGTTTATTTGTATCGCTTGCCGAAATACGTCGCAGGTAGGGATAACATGTTATCTCCTCCTTCCAAATGTTATTTGTATGTTATGTAGAAAGGTTCTAGAACAGTTTTGGCATATTCTTTTTGCTGCAGAAAGCAAGCCAGTTCCGTTTTTTTAATGATTTCTTTGGAATTTTCTGAAAAAACATTAAGTGAAGGGAAGTCTGTAGGCCTTATTTCAGTACTTTATGGTTTCTAGATGTAGCGTTTCGGTATCTCAGGGATAGTTAGTTGCCTTAAAAGCTTCGCTAAGCCACTTGGCTTATCTAAACTTCTTTTATGGTATTTTTTTTAGCTCAAAACACAAGTTTTTTTTTTAGCACCATGTGAATTTCGAGCTGTTATGGCCTCCATTTATGTTCATATATGCTAAAACTATTTTTAATGTGTTGCCTAGGTATATACCTTGCAGAAAAAAGTAAAAAAAGGTATCCTCATTGCCTTACTTTTTTTTTTTTATTTTCCTAAAACATTTTTTTTTTTGTATGTTTTTTTTATTAAGTTCTATAATTCGGACGCTCTGTCTGAATTTTTCCCAATATGTTATATACTGTATCATTGGAAAGATAATTTTTTCACCTTTCATTTGCTTCTCACCCCTTTAATAAATATTATTTATTTTTGGAGATAATTACTAATTTGTAATGGCATGTAAAAAAAATCGCTCTGAAAATAGGTCAGGTTCGCCTGAAACAGCAGTGTATAAGATTAAGCAATATTTTCCGATTTAAAAGAAGGAGGGTGCCGATCCCCTGGACATTCACGAGGGTGTCTGGGGATTCGAAAAAAAGCATTGATTTACCCCGGACATGTCCAGGGGTATGTCCAAGGGGGGGGGGGGAGTTTGCAAACTCTTTAAATTTGGTACTTAGGGCTTTTTTCCGCTTCGGAACAACCAGGTTGTGAACGTAGGAGTCGCCATCAACCGGCCAGCATGTCCTTTTTTCAATTTTTTTGGATCAAATACAAACGCTGAAACTTGTTCGTTCGTTCGTAAAGTTTACAGTTATACTGTATATCAAGAAGTTAAAAACATGCGTGGTAATACGGAATGGGGGAAATCCATCGTTTCCCAAATTCTTTATGAATTTTTAAAAATTGGAAAACAAATAAATGTTTTTTCGAATATGACAATTTTTTATATTTTTCTCTAAATAACCAAATTTGGGAAGGGACTTTTCATAAGGGGGTTGTATAAGTACATAATGATGTCATCAAAAAAATGAAAGAAAATTATACCATAATGTTCCTTATATATATACACTGTGTATGATAATAACTAATATCTTAGATACTTTAATAACTCTAGCCTTTGTGGTTCATGATATCTCAAGGGGCTGGGGGTCAGAATCTCTCCCCCTCCCTGCCCCCACAAAAAGTCAAAGTACCTAAATAGGGTTGACTTTCACTCAGTTTGGCGGGCTATTTTCCATACCATACCTTTGATTTTGTAGTCAAGTCACCCTTGACTAACTTTACCCGATTGTTTCAATCAAGATCTTGAAACTATGAACGGTGGAGCTGATATGCAGCAAAGTTGACATATATGTTTATTATTTTAGTTTCAAACTAATATGGCTCCAGTTCCGAAAACTTCAAAGTCTGGTAACATCACAAAATGGATGGTTAAATACCTTCGTCCTCAGCAATTATTTGGTTTGGTATACGATTGTGTATTTAACAAAGATTACTTGTTACTTACCGCAGGTTTGCTGTTTTTGGCTGAAATTGTTGTGAATATTGGTGTTATTTTGAAGATACAGTATACCGAAATCGATTGGGAAGCTTACATGAGTGAGGTTGAAGGATTTCTCAATGGAACTTATGATTACATGAAATTGGAGGGAGCCACTGGACCTTTGGTTTACCCCGCTGGTTTTGTGTACATATTTTCTGGTCTCTACTATCTCACCAATAACGGAGCTAATATCCGTGCAGCACAGTATATATTTGCACTTCTCTACTTGGTAACAATAATAGTAATATTTTACTTGTATCACAAAGTTCAAAAGATTCCACCATATGTCTTATTTTTCATGTGTTGTGCATCATATCGAATTCATTCCATATTTATTTTGCGTTTGTTTAATGATCCTGTGGCGATGCTTCTTTTGTACATAGCTATCATTTGTTTTATTAATGAACGTTGGAGTATAGGCTGTTTCCTTTTTAGTCTTGGAGTCAGTGTGAAAATGAATGTTTTGTTATTTGCCCCTGGTTTGTTTGTGTTATTACTGAATAGATTTAGTTTAATCGGGACAGTAAAAAATATATTGATATGTGCATTGGTACAGCTTGTTTTGGCAATACCCTTCTTGATGGAAAACCCAATTGGTTACATGGTTAGATCATTTAATATTGGTCGTCAATTCTTTTTTATTTGGACTGTCAATTGGAGATTCTTGCCAGAATGGTTGTTTTTATCACGTTGGTTTCATTTAGTTTTGTTACTCTCGCATGTAGCAGTTCTTGCTGTTTTTCTTTATAAAAAATGGCCAAAACCAGTCAATGGTTGGCTAACACTTTTCAGTAAAAGTTATACACCTCAAGTCATCCCTACCAGCGTAATTATCAAAGTTATGTTTACCTCCAATTTTATTGGCATGTGCTTCGCAAGGTCTCTGCATTATCAGTTTTATGTGTGGTATTTCCATTCACTGCCATTTCTTCTATGGAGTGTGAAGATGACACCTGTGTTTCGTTTACTACTTCTTGGATTGATTGAAATGAGCTGGAATACTTATCCATCAACTAATATTTCGTCAGCTGTGCTGCATGTTTGCCATGCCGTTATATTGTTTGGATTAATTTTTAGGGAAGAGGATGATCAAGCAATTAAACACAAAAAAGGCAAATAAATTGTATAGTAATATGAAATATGGGTTTATAAAAATATATTAAGATGGTTGTATCATACTATAGTCGTCGAAATAAGAGCAAATCATTACAGCGGAGGAGTGATTTTTGAGTATATGCAGCTTGCAGACATCCCTCCTCCACAGTGACTAAACATAGTATGCA
>JAULBZ010007848.1:0-11163 GCA_032360805.1 Neoturris breviconis | reverse complement strand
TATCTCAATTAACAAACTGCATTGTATTGTCGTAAGATTTTCTGTTTTTCCACAAATTAAACCATGATTTTACCGTACAACTCAATATTATTCTCACTATTAAAAAAAACACGTCTTACTTTAACGTGTCTTCTTCACTATCGTAGCTCGTATAATAGAAGTACGGTCATATTTGATTGAAACCATTTTTCCCAATCCTAAGTTTATAGGGATTCGCGTATACACGTTCTTATTTTATAAGCATCACTTTAGTGAGCATTACAAGGCTGGAAATTGACCCTGTTATCTTAAAATCTCGGAAAATACAAAGTTTTGCAAAAAAAAAAAGAAAAAAAAAAAGAAGAAAGAGCATATCATAACAAGTTGACTAAACAGATTTATTTAGGACTATTTATTAAGCATCACTGAGCCTTAGCCAAAATTTCCTGATGCTTATAAAAAGAACGTGTACTACTCGGACACTGGATAGACATCCTATGGCTTTATTACTTACATCAAATGCACAATAAAGTTCAAGGAAATTATAAAGAAAAGAAAATCAAACACGGTTGTTTACTTTCTTAAGCTGGATTTCCATTAGCAGAAAATTCCGCGCGGAATCCAAATGAAGACATTCCATTGTTAGAAATTGACGTAGGGAATTTTCCGCTAATGAAAAACGGCCTTTAGTTTATACTTAAATTTCATTATATTTTGTTTAAAAATTTAACTTTACTAACTCTAAGATCCGCACATTGCGGAGATCAATTTTATTTAACTATTTTAGAATTTCTTTTTAAAATAAGATTTTTTTAACTATTTTGTGGCATTGTTTTTGAGATCTTTATGCACGATTTAACTTTGTTCAATTTCATAATCTCCTAATTATGATTAATAACGGTGTATTAATTACATACCAAATGCCATTATCTCATTTTATGGGCAAGTTAATCAATCACTGCGTGAAAAGTTAAATTTCCTCAGGTGTGGAAATCGAAGCAAATGTATGGAAAGTTTCCGCATGTTTATTCATTATAGGAATACCATATTTTCTAATGCGGAAAGGTGTAGAATGTGGACTTTACACCATCTCGGAAATTTGCGGAAATACGAATATTCCGGAATGGCGGTTATTAGATATTTCCGCAGCAAAGAAAATTTCAACTTTCCGACATAGCTATTTCTTATGGAAATATGGTATTTATGCATATTTCCTTAATCTACTTATTACAGGGAAATATCTTATTTCCCCATTCCTGTACCCTGTACCTGGAAATATTGAATTCTGCAACGATACTAATACACGAAAGTATCATATTTCCGCAGCTCGATACATGATGGAAATATCGAATTTCGCAACGAAACTAAATCAGGGAAATCAAGCATTCTGGAAAAATCGCAGGAGAAAAGGTTCCGAGAAACATTTTCTGGAAAAATATGATTTGGAAAATAAAAATAAAATTCAAAGTAAATATTCTGAAAAATTAGAAAACGTTCCGAAAATATACACCTAAAATATACACCTAAAGAACAGCAGACGTAACATCAACGTCAAAACAACGTAAAACGACGTAAAACGACGTCATTTCCATATCAATATGGCGTCTTGTTCCGAAAGGGGACCCAACGAGCGTTAACCAATAAGGAGACAGCGATTTACAATAAACTAAATCTCCCAAGAACTTAAACACTTCCAAATATACAATACATAAAATACATATTTGTCCATGATAAACTTTATGTTCAACTTCCAGCATACGCCCATATATTATTAGTTTCTCATTTTAATTGACATTTACTCAATCAAAAATATTTTATTTTATACCTGCATCTTGTTTATGTATAGTACAAATTATATTTGGTTGTTGCAGCATATAGAAAGATCTACTACAGACATGCAACGTTCGTACAAGTCCATTATATTTTAATTTATTTTTTCCGGATTTGGACGTCCGATGGACTTTGTATTTATAACACAGAAAGAAGGACCTTACAGCGACGTCCAGTGGACGTCTTCAGGACGATCTATGCCCACTGGGATGCGGACATATCAACTTTCCCATTGCTATTACCAACTTGATATATCAACTTTCCCAGTATTATGGAAATATGATATTTTCACGTAGAAAATAATAAAAACTTCAATTTTCCTTGCTTAAACGCATGCGGAAATATGAATTAATGATTTTTTAACAGAAATATGCGGAAATAAGAAATTTCCGTAAAATAAAAAAGAGGACATTTTAATTTTTATGCAATATCTGTGTTTATTTAAAAAAACCCGCTACATTCGGCTTATTTCGCGCACTCTTATCCGGTTTGTAAAATACTTATTCACTTGACCGGTAAAGGACATTAAAATGTTTTCCTCCCAGTGGTGGGTCGATTACATTCAACAATATCATTGAAACTAAAGACTAAAATACAAGGGATATTTTTCCGAAAATGATAGGTTAAATCCCTTCTATGGCTAATTTTAGTTTAGATTACTAAAATTTAGCATCAAATTTGAGACGACTCTGTTTTCATTGGTCAGAAACCTTAAAATAAAAAGCAGCACAATGAGCCAGGTTATAAGCGAGGCAAACTTTTCTAAAAATTGTGATATCAGTTCGTTCTCCAGGTATTTTTGATTTGGATTAACAAATTTCAAAAATAAATTTAAAACGGTTCGTTTTCATTGATTGAAAACCTTGATAAAATCAACAAAATTAGAGCAAGGTTAATAAGTGAGGCAAGATTGTTTAAAATTTGTTATATATTTTCGTGTTCTAAATTTGGGTTAGATTTTAGTCAATTTCACCCGCTCTTCATATTTCGAGAACCACATACACGTTTGAAAATCTTGTTAGGGTTATAAACCATTTAAATAAACAAGAATACATAAAAAATACTTTTGCATGTGCTGGCATTTTTCTGATAACGTCATCATTTCCGTAGAGAGCATTGCAATTTTGGGAATATATGATAATATTTTTCCTCCAAATTTCTTGCTATTGAGGGAAGAATATTAATACTGTTGGGACTGTAAGCACTATTGGATAGTAGCGAATTAATTGATACTTAATTTCCACAACTTATGCCATTCTGAAATACTCTAAGGAGCCAAAATTGTAAAAACTAAGTTCAAAAATACTTTAAGTGAATTCAAGAATGACCATTAACATATAGAAAGCCATTCTGATATTGTCACAAAAACGTCAGAAAATGTTTGATATATTACTAAAACTCACCAAGTTTCAAGAGCATAGCGTGTGAGATATATATTACAAAAATTACCCAGTCTACACAGGGTTAATGTGTTTTCAATTTTGTTGGTCTTGTGACCTTACCTAATTTCTAATTGCATTTTCAGTACGAATCACAATAATATTACACCTGTCGTCGAAGCAAGACTTGAGCAGACATGCAGTGTATTGATCCTAAGTCAAACCGCAATATGGTATATAATAGGGGAGGTGACGCCCACACAAGTAAATATTGGAAACATTATGTCCTACCTTATGATGGAAAAAGAAATAAATAAAATAAAAGTTGTAACAATTGAAGCACGTCCATATAATTATTTTGATGATATTGCTTATAACAAATATGAAAATACATGCTTTCGGGGAAAGCTTTGTAAAAAGTATGAAGTAATTAATGATATCAAGAAATGGGTTCCACATTGTTGTGCAGGATACTGTATTGATTTATTGATAAAAATTGAACAAGAACTAGACATATTGGCTGAAGTTTATATTGTTAGAGATGGTACGTATGGTTCTAATTCTAACGGTACATGGACAGGAATGGTGGCAGATCTGATCCATGGTAAAGCAGATCTAGTTTTAGCAGATTTTAGTATCGGAGAAGCACGATCAAAAGTAATAGACTTTACTATACCTTATCTGAGAGCTGAAATTGTTCTTTTAACAAATGGCAATGAAAATTCTGTATCGTTTTTTAGTATGAGATCATTTACATCAATTTCTGGAACATTATGGTTAACTATTATTTTGATAATATTAATATCTAGTTTCATGTTAGTTCTTATCGAGCATACTGTAAGTAGTAATATTGAGTGGAAGTATTCTTGGAGAGAAAGTATAACATATTTAACAGGTTTGTTGTTTCAAAGAGATATTGGTGGAATGAATCCAAAGTTTTCGGGAAGTCGAACAATATCAATATCACTGGCAACAGCTATGATGGTCATAATGTCAGCATATACAGCAGTACTCACAGCAAATTCCGTTTTAGATACGAATGATACTCCAATTACAGGTTTCAAAGATCCTAAGGTAATGTGTTAGTTTCTTTAACTACCTATGGATCTCTCTAATAAGGGCGATGTGTATCAAACTTAACTTCTCATTATAAGGTACATAAAGCTTGCTATCACCGAAAACTTTTCGTTCGTATCAGTAACACTGTACTGATTAAGAGGTCGCAATATAAAACAAATTAAGCTTATTAATTTAGAGCTTTTTAAAGTTCTTTTTAATGTTCAGGTTATGAGCCACAGCCGATAATGCAAATACAATATCAAGCTACAATTTTAGTAAATCAGGCTTATAGATCGACTATATCAGAAATTGTCAGTTCCGTTGTGGATCTGTATCTCGTACTTGACTACCAAGCTAATGTTCGCAGGTTTGTATCTGTATCCGTCCACGGTTATGTGGTCACACAGCGTTATTAAATCTACAAGTCATAGTCACGCTCTGGAGAAGCAGAGGCTTTCCCATTATATAGGCTCAATCACGTTACGTATCCATGGGGTGATCAGAAAAGAACATAGCAATCGGACCTCAAACGTTCATAGGCAAATAATATAAAAGCTCAATTGCTTCAACAATTTAAGCCTTGTAGATAGTTATGTTGCCGTTAGGGAATCGGGGGTTCAACATAAACATGTTTGTACAAACAACTGAATAAATATGTTGCATTAAGTGAACACACGATCACAACATGGCAAATGAAACAGAAAATCGTATCAACGGAAACTGATGTGTCATGTTGCCACAGAGTTGCAACAACAAATTTGATTCAAACCAAATAAGTCGGGTATATGAACATCATGATCCAACACAATTCAACATGGCACAACCAAAATTATTCGCTCTTATTGCGCCATCATTTTACTATGGTTTGCTTAAGCGTGAAACCTAAAAAAATACAAATTTTAAATAAGCAATTTTTCCAGTAACATGCTCCCTGACACCCCTGTAAGATATGTGTCTATATTTTCTTGTAGATAACTCAGCCAACAACAGCGTTTACTTATGGCACTGAGAAAGGTTCTTATTTGGAACAATTGCTCTATGACATTGAAGATGCTGATTTGAATAGAATGTACTATTTCATGAAAACTTATAATTTTCGTAGTGGTGAAGAAGGATTAAAAAGTCTGAAATAATAATATGCATGAAATATGCATGAAATAATTTAGCTGATTTACACGGAAACACCGGGGTAAAATGACATTTATCAATAATATTGTGTTGAGTCGAGTTTTCATAAAGGCCTAAGATCATAAACCCTAATTCTACTAGATAACTCTTTGAGATAAACCTTTAGGAACTTCTAGTGGTCATATTCAGCATTTACGTTTTACTTGTGGCGCTTTCTGTTTGTCAAAATGTCTCATAACTTATGTGAAGAGTTATAGAAAATAGGCAATAGACGATGTATTAAATCTATTTTTACTGATATAGAACCTTCAAAAAACACAACAATGAACGAGACTGAAAAGAGAGACAAATTTTTCAAAGAATTATTATATAATTTCATGCTCCCGGCGATTTTAGTTTAGAATTCCAAATTTCAACAGAAAATGAAAAATTGTTCCGATTTCGTTGATACAAAACCTTCAAAAAAGGAACCCAAATTAAGTGAGGCTAATTAAGCGTGGCAAATTTTGCATAAAATTATGATACCATTTCAAGCTTCAATTGATTTTGATTTAGAATACCAAATTACGGCAGAAAACGTAAAACATTTCATTCTGTTCTTTAGGTGATTTCGGAATAGAATATATATATATTTTCAGTCAAAAACAGTTAGCGGTTATAAATTTATTATATACTTTTATCACAAATGTTTAAATAAGGCCAAATGTGAGAGACGCGAATGAGCAAGGTTCTCCAAACATTCTGTCCATTAGTTGCACATTGCGACTTCGGTTAACCGTTTCAAATTTCAATGAAAACGGTCTGGCAGTTTCAAAGGACTATCACCGATGCACAGACAGACAAACGGGAATCCGAATGGCAGTATTAATGTCGAAAGATATTGAATTTCTTGATGTATTTTACATGTTAAACATTTTTCTGGTACCTTGTTTTCAATGCTTTTTCAATGCAAAACGGTAAATACCTGACCTATCACTTCTCTTGCTTGTATTGACCATTTTTCCTGTTCGGTAAAACATGGTACTGATCTCGCTGCAGATTTCTCTCCTGCATCGATTTTGTGTCAATGCTTAAAATCACGCTACCATTTCAAGAGATAATTAAAATAACACCGCCCGTTCTAATGTCGTTGTGATTATATCACAGATCCAACAAGCATTGGAATTGGACATGCAAACACTTCACGAACGAATACGAACAGATGTCCGTTTGCGACTACTTTGTAGTATGTTCGGTTTTACAATCAGAAATTTTAGCGAATTTAATATGCCTTGATGTGTTCGCAATAGTTCAGCATGTATTTCTTTGAGAGTGTAATGGATCGACCTCGTCATTTGTAAAGTTCTTCTTCATTGATAACATTCATTCCGAACACACTGCGAACTATTGACGCACGGATATCCGTTTGTTTCTGTTTGTTAAAGGTTCGTCTGTCCAAATCAACCGTTTTTTAATTCATATATCATTATCTAAAGACTGAAAATATGACTTTTAGAAAACTAAATGCAATGATCACAGACAAATTGCATGCACAATATTACATCAGCCAACAGAGAGAATGTACGCTGCGAATTGCTGCTGGAAGTATTAATACTGCTGGAATTGGTCTTGCAGTACAGAAAGGTGATAAGCTTGGTTCAACATTATCACAGTTGATTAGCAATTACAAAGGTGATGGTACAATAGAACAATTGAATAATAAATGGCTACAAAGTGGCTGTAAAGATGCAAACGCTTCCCAAGAACCGCATCAATTGAATATAGTTGATTTTGGTGGATTGATAACTGTGTGTGCTGTATGTGTTGGGATATCTGGTTTTGTATGTTTGATTGAATGTTTGGTCAATAAATATATGTTGACCAGAGTATATAAACTTAATATGTGATCGAATAAGCTGATGTTCCCAGCGTGAAAACTTATCGAATACGGCCCAATGTTTCTCCTTATTCGGACTGCGTATTACCATATATGGAAATACACCGTCCGAATACAGAGAAATACATGACCATATTTGGTAGGCTTTTGCGCTGTGGTAATGGTTAGTTTTTAATCCTGAAATTATTTAGTTGTTTTGGTTATGAAAGTCATTATAAGAAAACGTTGTTGATATTTACATTTGCAATTTCACTTCATTCCTTGATGAGTTGTTGAATGAAGAATAGACTTAAAGAACACGAAATTGAAATAGGTACCTTCAATCTTAAATGACATACCTAACCCTATTACGCTCTAATAAGCCGAAACAAGTTAGGAGCACAATTTTTGATGGATGCATGCTGTATTGTTGAAACTACCCATAAAGTTTGCTTGATGAAGTGCTTTTTAATAATGTTGGTATAAAATTTCTTGATCTCTAAAATTCTCAAAATTTACGAGTTTTAAATTTTGCGAGTTGAGAAAAATACAGTTTTAAAATTGCATAAAAAACAACTGTATATCTTATCTTTAGCGTTAGAAAGTTTCAGTCAATGTCGTTCTTTTCTTCCCATTCACTTCAATTAATTTATTAACTCCGCAAACCATTGTTTTTTAGAGGAAGAAAAAATTGAATTTCGCCGGTAGTAAATTTAGCAAATTGATAAAATAATGATATTTCGCGAGTATTAGATTACGCTGATGTTTATACAAACGCGAACACGAAATTGAATGCCAGCGAAATTTAGTACTTTTAAGGTAACTGTTTATTGACCACCTTCCAAATAATTAATATTAATTGGTGAATTAATTTTAAATTAGATTAACATGCTAATGTCATCATTTGTGCTATTGTATTATTTGTAAATTTTAATGACATCATTTGTGCTATTGTATTATTTGTAAATTTTAGAAAAGGTTGGTCAAGCTATAGACTGTCAGTATAGGGAAAGGTTTCATTGTCTTATTTTAGAAAATTATGTTAGAATTATGAAAAAGAGTATTTGACGTCATAACCGTCTTACTTCTATTGTTCTAATAACTATAATGTGCAGACCAGAATGGTTGCAGACTACTCGTAAGGGTACCTTTCTTACAAGTGAAAATTAAAGTTTGCAGCTTTGGAAAAACGAATGAGGTAGTGACTTCTGTCGTGTAAATGATTGTTGTTAGCCTCATTAACCAAAACGTTAAGGCAAATTTCCACCAGACGAATTCGCTCTCACGAATTCTGAATGAAGCCATTACATTGGTTAAAAGCGAAGTCACACTTTAGGTGACGTTGCTTTCCTTTGACTAAAAGTATTAATAGTACTTCTGATTCTCTAGAAAAGCTCAGATCTACTTATGCTAAAAATGTTTTTTTTTCTTATCTTAACATTAATTCGATAAGAAATAAATATGGCAATCTAAATACTTTGAATTGCGGAAGCAAAACTTGATTCTTCTTTTCCGGAAAGTCAATTTAATCTACCATGCTATAAAAAGCCTTATATGCTTGACAAAAGTTCAAATAGCAGTGGCATACTGATCTATCTCCGAAATGGTCGACCTTCCAGATCACTCTGTATAAGTAATTCTGATGATATCCAATGTATTTCTGTTGAGTTAAACTTACGCAAGCAAAAATGGCTTCTTTTTAACATATATAGGCCTCCATTACAAAACCTATAATTTTTTCTAGATAAATTATCTGATCTGACTAATTTATATAGTACTACCTATGACAATTTTACTACATTAGGAGATTTCAATGCCGTGCCATTAGATACTCTTCATTTTGTCTAAATCACAGCCTGTACAACCTGATAAGGACCCGAACATGTTTTAAATCAGCTGATGGTAGATGTATTAATTTGATCCTTACCAACAAAAAGCACAGTTTTCAGAAACAGGGCATTCGAGTATTTAAACAGGATTTGACAAGTCACAAGTCAGATTTCAAAACGTCAACAACTACTGAACTGTCTACCAACTCTCCCTATCTACGCTACAGCCGTAATAAAACCTAAGACAAGGTTCTTATTAACCGTATTAACCCTAGTATTAGCCATGCAACCCTAAAATTAGCCGTGTTAACCCTAGTATTAGCTATGTTAGCTCTAGTATTAGCCATGTTAACCCTAGTATTAGCCATGTTAACCCTAGTATTAGCCATATTAGCTCCAGTATTAGCCATATTAGCTCCAGTATTAGCCATGTTAACCCTAGTATTAGCCATATTAGCTCTAATATTAGTCATGTTAACCCTAGTATTAGCCATGTAGCTCTAGTATTAGCCGTGTGAACGCTAGTATTATCCGTAGTAACCCTGACCATGTGTTAACCCTAGTATTAGCGGAGTTAACCGTAGTATTAGGCATGTGTTAATCCTGGCATTATCTATGTTAATACTAATATTAGCCATGTTGTTTACTCTAGTATTGCTCATACTAAGCCTAGTTGTGCACTTATTGCAGTTAACCAATCTATGAGTTGTTGCTGGCGAATGATGAGACATCATCAACAGTCAGTCTGGGACCCTCCTTCACAGGATCATGCTGAAGTCGACTTTTGAATCCTCTGGCCTGCAAATTTGAGTCTTACAGTTTAGTCGAAGAGCACGCAGAATGCACTTCCAACCAATTGGTCTTTGTCTCAAAAATAACTTTTTTGGGACTCTCTGGTCTTCCATACGACATTGATGTCGAAACCAACGGAGCCAGTTGTTGGTGATGACTTGCTGAACAAGTGGTTATCTACAGCACTGGAGATCGCTATCTGCGTTCTTGTAGCGATCGAAGAGAGTGACTTCCAACATAGAACGGAGTCAATGCAGTTGGCCCACCTCAAGCGTTTACAAGTTTCCATAGTCTAGGATTATATGCCATACAGGAGCAAAGAAATGGCAGCACTGTTCATAACCCGTATCTTTATCTTGGTTTAGATATCGGTCCTAGAAAAAAATGAGTTTTCTTGAGGCGAGAAAACTTTGAGAATGCATTGGCCAGACGAGCCCCGATCCCATCTGCGTAGTTTAGCTTGTTGACCACAAGCAGTGATCAAAGATACACAAATGTCTTAACCTATTTGGCTAGTCAGCAATAACTTTTGTCTTCTTCCACTGATGTTCAGGCCTATCACCTTCCTAAACTTATCTAGAGTATTGATAATTTTCTAGACATCACCCTCCGTTTCTCTTAAGTATGTCAGGTCAACATATCCACAATGGCTTTCATGGTGTTAAAGAGGCAGGAAGATATCCTACAGCCCTGTTTTATACTGGTAAAGCACCTAGTCAATTCACCATAGTCTCTTTGCAGACTTGGTGCAAGCTGAAAATATGGTCTACAAACCGTCGTCTTTGCCTAAAGCCAGTCTGTGCTTCTCTCAGGCTTGCTTTGTACAGCCCAGCAATCTGACTTCTGATGATTGAGGAAAGAACTTTACCAGCATTAACACTCAGACCGATGTCATGTTTATAGAAACATCCATTTTTTGACCCTTTCTTGACAACTGGTACAATAATGGAGTCTTCCCAATCTTGCATCTATACATTTTCAAGCAGCTTAAGCAGCCATGTGTTAACCTTAGTATCAACAGTGTTAACCCTAGTATTAGCTTTGTTATAATATTGGTATTAGCCGTGTTAACTCTTAGCCATGTTAAACACATTAATAGCAGTATGTTAACCTTAGTAGTAGCCGTATGTTTTTTTTTTATTTATTTATTTACTACCTTATTTTACTTGGGTAAATGATATAAAGTCAAACTATATTGAGTTAACTATTTACACCCATCTTAGATATAATAAAACACTTATTTATAACGTGAAATATAAAGCATATAAATAATTTCTACATAATAATTTCTACATAAACCAAGCATAAACAA
>JAULBZ010007847.1:0-11165 GCA_032360805.1 Neoturris breviconis | reverse complement strand
TACTGTTAAAAATTGAGGGAAATGATCAGAGATAGAGGAAATAAGATTACCAGACACAGTGTGACACTCAGCTGAGTGTTTTCTGGCTCCAAAAAAGATCCCACCACCCCGTTAGAACCCCCTCCTGTTTATTTGGCAGATGATAGTAAATTGTTATTCCATTCAAATGTTTGTAATTTGCAAAACAGAATAATAACATGAGAAAAAATTTTCAGCCTGCCATTTAACAAAATTAATTTAGTCTGGCTTTATTATCAAACATGGGATTTAGGGGCATTAATTTGTTAAAGATTTGATCAAATTTGGAGGGGAAATTTAAATTATTTGCGACATCATTGTGATGTCATCAAAATAAGATATTTTTGTTTATGAATATACGTAATACAGTGGTCATATTTTTCAAAAAATAGTAAACATTAACACAATTGGTTTTTCATTACATATTGTCTATTTTATCCCACCTATCCTCTGAACAGAATGCTAGTGGCAGTGGACTTTCTATTTTTCAACCACCTATTTATTCGCAGAAATTGAGAAAGTGCTCTTCCTTTGTGAATATTGGTTTATTAATGTTGATGCTACACATTGTAAATTGTTAATCCTAGTATTGTTTTTCTTGCTTTATGAAATTACGTATATCTAGGCCCAAAGAACAGAAGCATCTGTAAGAATCCAAACAATCGAATATAGACTTGCCTTATATTTATTTCCCTAGAGCAATGTAGACGATGGGAACAAAGTAATTTTCCATTGGTCTGCCTTATTATTTCCCACCTGAATCTGCCATTATGGTTTTGTTGAAAATACTTATGCGTAAGTCCGAGGTGTCGTAAACGCGAACGGGTACTGAGCGGCCAAAAAAATAAAAAAACATTAGAGCAATATTGTATGGGCTACTGATTAGCAATATCGGTTGCCATGACGTAACTATGAACGTAAAAAGATGTCCTGTAATAGTTGCGCACTCCAAAGTCCAGATCTTTTAATTTATAAAAAATGATGTAATAAGAAAATCGACCATAATTCCGACATTGTGGATTTTTTTTTTATGGGACACCTTTTTTGAGCATTCCTAAATCACCTAGCATGTATGTATGTGCATAATATTGTCATCGTTCTCTGAGTCATTTATAATGAGACTCAAAAACGTTGTTTTGTGGTCGTCCAATAAGTCACCTGAGTTGCATCTAATCTAAAGATAACATTTGATGAAAAAGTAAACATGCAAAGTCTAGTTTACACTATGATGGTATTATTATTATTATTATTATTAGTAACTATCACCCCACATAAAAAATGTTTTATACATACTTTGATAATGTTATATATGTATATTATCACATTAATTATTTTGCCAGTAGTAAGACTTCAATTAATTAAAATAATATGAAAATGACGTAATTCAACTTAAGTCTATTTGTACGCTATATATGTTGTTTAGAAATAAAATAATGCTATCCTGTGAATTTAGCTGACATGGCGCCAGCACTTGCTAGACGTACGCCACAGCTGAGCCAAAATGAAGGCCGTCCTAAGAGACAGGCTGCAATGAATCATAAAGAGACACCTGGTGCTCCTAAAAAGAAAGGTGATTCTTCAACTGCTTCAAAAACAGAAGCATCTGCTTCTAAGAAGAAAGTTGAATCTTCTACTTCAAAGGTAACTTCTCCTAAGAAGAAAGTTGAATCTTCTACTTCAAATGTAACTTCTCCTATGAAGAAAGGTGTATCTACTTCAAAAAAAGAAACACCGGCAAAGAAGAAAGTTGAGCCTTCCGCTGCTAGTAAAGTTAAAGCCTTCGCAAAAGCTAAAGAAAAGCAACCAGCAAAAAAGGCATCTACAAGAAAAGCAGCCACAAAAAAGGTTTGTCTCTTATATACATAGGAATACTTTCAGAATATAAAAACTTGGACTAATCAAATATAAACATTTGTACCTTATTCCTTATACTGTTCACACCCTCGTATTTTTGCACCTTTAATTTTCATGCACCTGATTCCTGGGTTCGTTCTTGGCCCGTTTTTTTAAAGTTTGGATGGGTTATTACTATCACTTTGCGGCGGCCAGCGTTCCACTTTTATTAATAGACCAACTTTGGCGATATTCTAGAAGGACTCACCCAAAATGTTTCAATTTCGTCTACTCGTTCCAAATTTTCGGGCAAAAAGGGTCCTAATTGAGTTTTCAGTCCAATGAACCGAAAAGGCGTGGTACTGCGCTGAAATTTGGATATGGCATTCTAGGCAATATTACGAGACTGCTGGCTAATTTTTTTGCAAATTCAGGGTGTGTGGGAAAAAGATAATGTCACAATGACGTTATTCGTGACAACATGAGTATGGTTGTGGTCCCTTATCTTTATAGTTTAATAATATTATTGTCTATTGTTTAGAAAATTGAACCGCAAAAGAAAACAAAAGCAGCAGCTGCAGGTAGTCAAAGTAGTGGCAATGAAAGTGAAAACCGAAGGAAGGTTCGTATTTATTTGAACTTATATAATGTTTTGAGTTGTGAAAATACCGTATTTATATATACACATTTTGGCTTCATGACTTATGACTTTTAGAGTAAACAATGTAAAAGATTTGCTTTATATGTATTGTTATTTCAATCCTCAAACCCTATATGAGATGAACCAACAGACCTGGAAATCCCTGTCTAGCAATTATTTTCAGGCTTGACAAATTGCATGCAAATAAACGTTATGTCCTATTTATTTTTGTCTTAATTTTGGTCTTTCATATATATATTTTAGTCTGCACGTGGTAAACAGAAAAAAGAAAAGGAAGAAGAAGTTGACGAGGATGCTAAATCTGAAGAAGTTGAAGAGGAGAATCCTAATGAAGTGAAATTAGCAGGTCAGAAATTTAATCAACAAAATGTCCCTTTGAATTCTTCATTTTTATCCATTACAGTGGTTGAAACGAGAGAAAATATAATCACTGTGGAAGAGTGCTTTTTGAGCATAGCAGCTTCAGACTAAAAAGCCTGCACACCTCCTCGGTGATTATTTACTCTTACTATAATCAATGTATTATATTTGATTCTGCTTTCAATTATATATTATATTTAATTTCCGATAATGTAGTGATTTTTGTTAGACAAAGAAACTGGTGTATTTTGTATTTTTGAGTTGATATTTCACTAAAAGGTTTACAAGTATGTATGTTTTTGGAAAACGGTTTGTTTTCAAGTTTTGTTTTGAGATGAGATATTCGAGATGATTCACCTGATTTTTTGAAAGGAAAATATCCTTACTGAAAAACTATAAAAGTGTAGCTAAAAAATTTTATATAGGCAATCCTCAAAACCTCAAGATAAAGGTTGGACACCATCTGAGTACAGTTTTTATCTTTCAAAACACATTGCTGTACATCTGATCTCTGATTGTTATCACGATGCTTGATTATGTGGCTAAGTGTATATTATGAAATATTGGAAAACATATGCTTACTGATTTACTTTTAGAAAATGAGACAAAAGAAAATAGTACAGAAGACAGTCAGGATGAAGGAGAAACTGAAGAGGAGGAGGAGAGTGATCCTGATGATGGCGAACTTGATGATGACGATGAAGATTTTGATCCAGACGATGACCCAGACAAACTTTGGTGTTTTTGTAAAAAACCACATGGAAACAGGTATGCTAGGATATATTTAGTTTATATTCATATTATGTACATATGTTTTCGAGTAAACACTATTAAATTAGTAACCTTAGACTGTAAAAAGTCTACCCATATTCTTCCTCTTGTACTTAGACTTACTTTTTGTGAGTATGCCATCTAGGTGCTCTGTTACCATCCAACTTTTACTGATCTGTTGTGGGCTTGATTAAAGAAAGTAAATAGCAAAACAAAACAGTCACTTCCTTGCCCATGGGATAATCTATAACATTGGTTGCACTTTTAATATTAGGAAGTGCGTGGTCTCCTTATTGTCTATTGGAGAAATGTGTGGAATCGATTGGGGGTGTATGTAACAGCTTGTAGGACAGCTTCACATTTACTAAGTTTTTGGAGTATAGTAGTTCAGAATATTAATGATTCGACAATTTACCTATGTCTGTTTCAGTGATCGAAATAAGAGCAAATAATCACTGTGGAAGAGTGATTTTTGAGCATTGTTTGTGTATAGGTTCATGATATGTTGTGATACATGTGAAGATTGGTTTCATGGTGATTGTGTTGGTGTTTCGATGTCAAAAGGTCGTGAGATGGAAAAAACTGGTGAAGAGTGGTGCTGTAACAAATGTAAAGGTTAGTTTGACAAGGTTTCAAATAACTGCCAGTCATCACAGTGGAAGGTTTCAAATAACTGCAAGTCATCACAGTGGAAGAGAGACTTTCAGAATATTTTTAGTCTGAATATTCTGAAAAATCTCTCCTCCCACTGTGATTTCTGGCAGTCATTTCAACCCCCTGAAGAGGCTTTCATACTATTAAATAGTGAAGATATATACCACTTAAATATGGAATGAAATCAAAACATCATATTTTAGCCCAAATAGGACTGCGGGGGTTTCACCTCCCCCTAAAGTTTTTTTTAATAACTTTTGACTAACGACTAACGATATTTGACTAACGATATCTACTTGAAACTAAGTGACTTTTCATATAATTCTATTTTACATTTTCTGGCCTAATTTCTAAGCCATACCTAATAAAGAAGTCGAGATAAAGGCTATATTTTGAAACCACCTAGAGCAAAATTTCTGTAATTAATTTGCAATTTTTATTCAAACGTAATTATGAATAACTTTGTCTAATTACTACTTATGGTGATGGGAATCATTTAGTAGATTTTTGTCACATGACCATTGCATTCCCCCGATTTTTCAAATTTCGGGATTCTACTCGGTTGATCGGGATTATTTGACCCTCTTTTTATTTGAAATTTATAAAACCTGTAAGGTATGTTATTCATTAGATCCTAATATCCGAAAATAGAACCGAAAAATGTTGTCTGGAACTTTTTTAATTGAACCATAAACTCGTATCAAGATTTAAATTATTTCCACAAATTTTTATGGCATTAATTAATTTCCTCGATTTTTTTTTTTTTTTTTATGTTTGGGAAAATTTCACATGGTTTCAGTTAATCCATTGGCATTCAAAAACCGAAGACAGAACTTAAAAACACTAAATAGAACTGCTCCAATTGCACTTTAAAGAATTTTTTTTTTTTTAAAAAAATTGTATTAAAAAAAACATATGATGATGTCATCAAAAAAGTGCTGACCTTAGCAAAATAGTATTTACATCAAATTGTTCCTTTGATGATTGATTATAATCATTCTAAGTTTCATGAAGGTGCCATTGGCCAATCAAAAGTTATCATGGGCTCCCCTCCCTTCCAGTTTTTTCAGCCTCAAAAAAGCCCAGTCCTATTAGGGTTAATCTAAACGTTCTATTCTTAAACGATGGTATGTGCTAGCAATTAGCATAAATTAACCTAGTAGAGTTCAGTACCTAAAATTATTATCTTTAAAAACTTAAATTTTAGAGAAATTAAAAACTTCACAAAAGCTACCAGAAGATTTACCATCAAAATCACCATTAAACAGCCCTCTGAGGAAAACTTCCGAAAAAACAATAGACCTTAATGTAATTACAAAAGCTCGTTCGTTGTCATTAGACAGTATGAAAAGTAACTTTGCAAAATTGAAAGATAGAAAATTGTCCTTGTCCGATTCAACAAAAAAACCTCCAAAAGATGTAGATGATTCCTCTAAAGAGATATTACAGAAAGAGGAGAGTGTGGATTCTAAGAATGATGAAGCACCAACTAAGGACGAAATCAATACTTTGTCAAAGGAGGATGAAAAAACTACACCAAATAAAACAAAAGCAGACAAAACGAAACCAGAGAAAGTTAAAATAGAAATTCCGGGTTTTACTTTTGATCATGTTCCAGTTATTAAAAAGGATGATAAACTTGTACGAAAAAGAAGTTCAGATCGACGTGATTCAATTGAAGAATCAGAAGAATTAAAAAAGAAAAGGCGAGATTCTGCTGCTGCAAAAGTTAAGGCATGCATATTTTTGTTTAATGAAACTGAACTTGCTTCACGCTATTGACGCAGCTGCAAGAATTATATGCATGCATCTATACATAATAAAAAGAAAGAAACACATTAAACTGCTAGTTTCAACAAAACCATCACAACTGTTTTTTTTGTAAAAATTTGAGCGCTGATGATCAGCATAAAATATATGAAAGTGGGCCTTTCTTTATATACATGTGCATGTATATTGCTACTTATGCTTATGCTACTTTATATTTATGATTATTATCTTTAATAGTGCGAAACAGGCGTAAATCTGAAGCTATACTAAAAATCTCTCCTACACTGATAATTTATTCCTATTTTAAGTACTGAATTCTTCCGCTAACGTTTGACATTCATGGTTTAGGTACGCACAACTCCTACTCCAAAACAAGTAGAACCAATTAAAGCATGCAAACGAGAAGAATGTAGTCGACCGGTGGCAAGAAATTCAATATACTGCAGTAGAGAGTGTATTTACAAGTATATTTTATTTGTTCTTATTTGCAAGGCAGAAAAAGTGACTGTCAGCCATCACCTTTGAAGGAGTACTTTTGAGTAACACTCCTCCACAGGTGATGTCCAACTATTTTATGCAGGCTTGGACTGCATAATGCAGTTGTCTAAATAAAAGCGATTATAATCACTGTGGAGGTTAGAAAGAAGCACGAAGCTATGCTCAAAAATCACTCCTTCACAGTGATTATTTACCCTTGTTTTGAGTTTTTCTTCTTCTTTATTCTGAACCTATATTAACCCTATTGACAATAACTTCCAAACCACTAGTCTTGTGTTATGAAACTTGGCAAAGTTACTTAAAATCACAAAATAATTCAGATTAGTTTGGTCATGTGAAAGAAAATTAAAATACCGACCAAAAACTGATACATAATGAAAATTGCTTTTGTAGAACTCTTTTAATAATTTTTTTAAGAAAGTAGAAAATAAGCCATTAAAATATTCCGAAAAGTCTCTCCTCCACAGTGATGACTGACAGTTATTTTACCCCTTAGTGAATCAATTCATTAATATTTAGATATGCTACTGAAAGTATTAAATTTATCGAAGAAAAGAAAAAAAGTGTGTCAACAATAACATCACCTGATCCAAAAACCACATCACATGGGACAACAATAATCAGTCCTGCTACATCGTCAACTGATCGTGTGATGGAAACAACGCAGGAACGTATTGCGGTATTTGAAAAATCATCTGGTAAAATTGTTGCAGGCGTTATGGCTCCAACGAAAAAATATTTGTTTGCTTGGTTGGAAGAACACCCAACATATGAAGTTCTTCAGAGAGGTATACTTATTTTTAATTGGAAGTCTCTTCAACACTTCATTTATATCCGGATGCCAATAAAAAGCAATTTGTCTAAGACAGACGGAGGACAAAATTTGTATTCTGCTTTGTATATTATATACTTTTAAACAGCATAAGGAACCATCTCCAAAATTCCTTTAAAAAAGCAGCTATTTTAGCAACTAAAGAAATTAAAATTAATAAATTTTGAACAAAATTAATTTACAGTACGATACGAAGAAACCAATCAAATGCAAAATCGTTGATTCAGTAACTCTTCCCTACAAACGAATTTTGGAGATAGTCCCATATTGATTCTAATAGGATCAAAAGCTGGAAACAACTGCCAGCCGTCACCTGTGAGGAGTGTTATTATAGTGATGTTGTCAACCCCAGAAGCTGAAAACTTTGCTCAAAAACACTTCTCCACAGGTGATGTCTAACAGTTATTATGCTTGGATATGTATTTTTGGCGAGCCCTATCTAAAATGTTTTAAATCCTGTAACAGAAAATTTGGATTCACCTGTTCAAAATTGCCCTTAACGCGCAAATAGAAGTGTGCCCTAAATGTGCCACTGTAAAGGCTGTCACTATGATTAATCAGTGTTCAAAATAAGACTAAATAATTGCTGTGGAGGAAGACTTTTTGAACATAAATTCAGGCTTTTTAGAGTGAAGCTATTCTCTAAAATACCTCCTCCAGAGTGATTATTTACTCTTATTTTGGACACTATGATTCCACCATGGTATAATTGTTAATACATTCTAACATCTTGGTTGACTCAATCTTCCATCCAGGTAGAATTGGTCAATAAAATGAGTATCAGCTTCAATGTTTGAAATAAGAAGCTAATGAAAGAGGAACCTTCAAGGTGCCTCCAACTAGCAACAAAATCCATATTGACATACGTCTGTTATAGGTAAACAATCTGCAGATGTAAAAAGCTTTAAAAAAGACCAAGATGAGGTAGTTCGTAATAATGTTCGCAAATCATTACGTGACATTCTTGTGTCTCGATGTAAAGCAACGTTGATGGCAATAAATTTGGAAGCAGTTGGTAAAATCTGTAAGAAAATTGAAGGAGAGTTGTTGCGTTTATTTGGTGAAACTGGCCAAAAATATAAAACTAAATATAGAAGTCTGATATTTAATTTGAAAGATCAGCAAAATAAGGTATTTTAAAGCCTTAGTATAACTGATAGACATCACCTGTGGAGGAGTGTTTTTTAGTATAGATTATAGTTTTCAGCTTGAAAGCTGAAAACTATACTCAAATAACACTCCTCCACAGTTGATTTCCAGCAGTTATACTAAGGCTTGATTTTGTGTTTTATTTGTCTTTTGGGGTAACATAGATAAGGAGTAAGTGTAGGAATGGCAACAAAAGCTTTTTTAGTTTTCTGTAACAAACACCCTAGCCAGTTATATAAATATTCATCTTATCCCTGGGCATTATTATGGGAGAGGCATTTTTATAGGGAGTAAATATTAAAAAATTTAACATACAATGGTTAAAAGGGAGAGGCTTTAATTTTTGAGTTTATAGCTAAAAACTTTCTAAAAATATTTGCT
Source organism: Neoturris breviconis (assembly GCA_032360805.1). Classification (NCBI taxonomy): domain Eukaryota; kingdom Metazoa; phylum Cnidaria; class Hydrozoa; order Anthoathecata; family Pandeidae; genus Neoturris; species Neoturris breviconis. The sequence goes on along the minus strand of JAULBZ010007847.1, from coordinate 2,238 downwards.
GAAAGTGTAATTTTTTCATATTCACATTATCCTTTGAGTATTTAATAAGATAATAGTTATAGATACTTTTTTTCACAGATTCTATACAAGCGAGTCGTGTCTGGTGAAATCACACCCTCTCAGCTTGTTCACATGTCTCCCGAACAACTTGCTACACCGGAACTAGCACGATGGAGAGAACAAGAGAGTAAACATGTGAGTAGCCAGTTTATAATTATTATGCAAGTGATTTTTGAACATTGTTGCTTCAGGTTAGCAAGTCTAAAGCAATACTCAAAAATTCCTTCTCCATAGTGATTATTTGCTCTTATTTCGAAAACTGGTGTTGCAAACGCAGTGTTTGAAGTAAAAACAATTAATTACTGTGAAGGAGTGATAGTCACTCCTCCCTTAGTGATGATTGGCTCATGTTGTGATCATCGAAGCTTGCAATGGATTTATAGACACACTCACTACCCAATGAGCACGTTAGCATTGTCGCCAACTTGATGTTTACGTGTATTTAAACTTGTATTATTAGTATTATTTTTTCTGAGCTCTTGCATGGAATATTAGCCTGGTAGATATCTACATATTAATCTGAATACAATTATCATTTTAGCATATTGAGTTAGTGAAGAAAAGAGAGAAGGAAGCTGCAGAGTTGTCTAAACACACTGGTTTGAAGAAAACTCACAAGGTAATTTAGTGTTACTCTAAAGTCTGTGTTCAAAATAAGGGTAAATATCTACTGTGGAGGGGTGTTTTGGGCATAGCTTCAGGCTGTAACAATGCTCAAAATCACTTCTCCACAGTGATTATTTGCTCTTATATCAAACGTTGTTAAGTCAAACTCAATGTTGCAGGGGTTAAAATAACTTGGCTGAAAATATTCTGAAAACATCTCTTCTCCGCAGTGATAACTTCTTTTAACCCCTGTGGCTGAACTGAACTGAATCTCAAATTATATTACAAATTATATTACCTCCTCCACAGTGATTCTTTGCTCTTATCTTGAACACTGCTACATTTATGCTACTTTGCAGTGTCAACAGACTTGCAATTGATTGGTTTCTTTTCTTCCATTACAAGTTTGTTGACCTAACACACTTCTGTACAGATTTATTTTTGTTGAATTTTGTCAATATCAGTCCCTAAAACAAAAAAGTTAATTTTATAGCGAAATTTTGAGATGCTCCCTAACGCTACGTTTACACGCTACGATTAATCGGATTTTTTTTTCAAGATGATAACCTAAATTGGCTCGATTAATCGTAGCTTGTAAACGTAGCTTTAGTAGTGCTGTGAGTCTCTTTTCTATAAAACATCTATAGAAGATACAGAAATGAATTGTATGGCTACTTGTTCTTCTTATTTTAGGGTGAAGTTGAGATTGATACTGACAATGCAAATTTGGAAACTCTGGAGGTAAAAGACTGTTTCAAAAATAAAATATACAAAGAAACCAATCCATTGCAAAATAGTTAATCTAACACACTTCTGTACTGGTTCATTTTTATTCAGTTCAGTAATTTTAGTTGAATTAACCCTAACAAAGAAGTTGGTTTTGGACCGAAATTTGGAGGTGGTCCCTAATAGAACAATTTTTATATTCTGCACTTGTAATACTATTTAATATTAACGCCTGTTTATCTTGCTGCAAAATGCAAACACCCTTAACCATGCAATCCTAGGACATGTATTCTGAGGCTAGATCAACAAACAATATTCAATTACGATTCATTAATTGATATACAAGCCTAAAAATAACGTTCATGGAGGAGTGGTTTTGAGTACAGTACAGTTTTCAGCTTTGAAGCTGAAATGGTCACTGTGGAGGAGCATAACTTATCTCTTCCTTACGCTAATGTCTTTAGATTAGAGCCGAGCCAACAATAGAGCGTCGACGTTCAAGTTCAGTCTCATCTGAAATCTTATTAAAGGATACAACAGATGAACATTCACATCATTTATTTGATTTAAATTGTCATATTTGTACTGGTAAGATGGTACCACCTGGTGAATCACAAGTAACTGGTGTCTCCACAACAGTGTAAGTTAACTAGAGTCTACCAGGTATGCCTGGTCAATCACAAGTATCAGGTGCCTTAGGGACCATCTCCAAAATTCGTTACCAGGGGAAGAGTGCTGGATCAATGATCTTGCAATTGATTGGTTTCTCCGTCTCGAAGAAACCAATCAATTGCAAGCTCATTGACTTAACACTCTTCATCATAGATTAATTTTTCTCAAAATTAT
>JAULBZ010007845.1:0-11165 GCA_032360805.1 Neoturris breviconis | reverse complement strand
AAGTCGAAATATTAGACTTGGGAAATATAACGTCATCTTGGTTTCCCAAATAAAATTTATAATGCTTCTGGTGATCCTTTTTTATCACAAACAAATAACTTTCAACTAATGAAAAATACATCATTAAAACTGTGTTGCTCTCTACTTGTGCAAAGCGTGACTCTTTTCTTCTAAATAAATACTTTGTGTTTTTTGTTGTAGATAGTTTTTACTGATAGGAATATTACATTTTAATTCATAAGAACTTGAATTTGTAACGGTAATAACATGTAATATTTTTAGCTTGTAATTATATAAAATGCAAAATTGAAAATCATGTTTGATCTATTGTAGTATTATTTGAGTAAAATCTACATGCCTCATGAAGCCTAAAACTTATTTGGCATTTTATATGACATTTTGGGGCGGAGGATAATTTGAGGGGGTGGGGGGATTGGGGTAACTAAATATCTACGGTAATAATTGAGTGAACAGTGAACATTAAAATTAAAAACAATCTTTTTCTTTTCAGAAGATGATTCATCTACTGAAGACACAGAAGATAGTGCAAATTCATTCTGTATCCCAAGAAAAATTAAATCATTAAAAGATCGCTATGGAAAAATTATTGTATCCCCCGAACTATCTAATGAAGTGAAATCTTTATTCAACCGTGTTGCCGAAGGTGATTATGACATAGAAAGTGAGTCCATACGCAGATAAAGTGTCTCTTAAGAAAGTATTTTGAGCGCAATGGCTCAGCGCTGGGGGTATTTTGGTATCATAGCTAAAGGAGCTTCCTATCTAACTTTTGAACTACTAATCCTGGAGTGACAAAACTTTCCATGATTATAGTCCAATCCAAAAAGATATTAAAAATATAGTACTTTTGCTGATATCAGCAGTTTGCTATGACATCAGAAATTTAAATTTTCCCAAATCCTTTCAAAAATACCAAGTTCCATTAAAAAGTGGGTAATGAAAGTTTGGAAATTGGTTTAAACACTCTGTCGTTGGATTCTAAAAGGTAAAAAAGAAGTGACAGAGTTTCAACGATTGGAAGGTTTTGCTGGAAAATATTGTTAAAAATTGCCAAATCTTAGAAAAAATCAGGAAAATTGGTGAATAGTGGCATGGAACCACATAAAGATTTATATTAAGATTTGATAGGTAAAACTAGTCAGTGTTCAAAATTTTGTGTTTGTTATCCAATTATTGCTTTCTTCCAGTTTCATAGAAAGTTGAGAGGTCGTTTCAAGTCATGACCAATATCAGAGCAAAACAACGAACCAACAGCTCTGAAATTTAACCCGAATGTATGGTATTAGACTTTCAAAGTTTTAATACTGTGGCCAACGTTGAAAACGTTATTTTTGGAAAACCTTAGGGTGGCCTTTTAGCCCTCCTCATTGGTAAAATAGAGTTAAACATCATCCTCCAATAAAGGCTACATGTTCAATAGAGGAAATATGTTATATGAAGCCTATGAAGTTCTTTAGTTATATTCCATGATGTTTACCTTTAGGCCTTTGTCTTGCTTGTGGTGATAAGAAAGTTGTAACTCAACATCCCTTGTTTGAAGGCGGCTTATGTAAAGAATGCAAGGTAAGAGTTTTTTAATTAATGCTTGATTACTTGATAACTTTTAAATGAACGGCTTATATCATTGGAAATTTTGTGACTTTTCCTACAAATTATTCAAGATCATTTTCAAAAAAAAAAAAAAAAAATTACCTAAAATGTTTTTTCTGCACCATGATGTCATCGGGAGTAATGACGTCATCAAAAAAATTATTTTATTAAAATATTAATCAAGGGTTGACCTAACTTTCTGGAAAGTTTCAACACTACAGCATGGTCCCATCAAGAATAGGGTTAAAGCAATCAACACAGTTTTAAAAGCATATTTCTAATGGAGATGTTTACCGTTTTTCCAGGCATGTTTTTTGGAATGTGCATATTTATATGATGATGATGGTTCACAAATGTATTGTTGCATTTGCAGTGATGGTGAAGAAGTGATTTTATGCGACCGAATTGGTTGTTGTAGGTATGCTTGTTAAGTGTTATGATCATCTTAGAAATAGTTTGAAAAATAATAAATAGGATTTTGTAATGACGACCATTTACAAGCTCGTTTATTTGATTTCTTCACTGTTTCATTTTATCTGTAAAGTTTGGGAAGTTATTTCGACATGTTTTGTTAATTTTGGCGGACAATTTTGCTTACCCTACTCGTTATTCCAATTTGTTTACATTATTTTCCATCAAAAATAATTTTTTAAATTTTAAGAATTGAAGTTTCCATTTTGATTTTGGAAAGCTTCCTTAAATTTTGAAATAACTATTAATGTTATGTCTACTTTAGGGTTGTAAACATTTAATTACTACTAAGAGTATTAAGTTGGTTTTTATAACATTAATGATTACTCTCGATACAAATTAGTAATATAATGACAATACACAATTCAACAGAGGAAGATATTTTTAATCAAAGAATCTTATAAATAGATAATGATTCCCAATGCAAATTAGTAATATAATGACAATTCACAATTCAACAGAGGAAGAACCTTTAATAAAAGAATAAATGAATAATAAAGAATATATTGTTCTGTTCTCTAGTGCTTTATAACATCAGTTAGTATAAACCATCCATATGTATAGAAGTATTAAATGTATCATATGTATAGAATGTATTTTTTAATAAAACACTAACTTGCACGTGTTTTTTGCCAGACAACATTAATATTGTTAAAGCATGTATGGTTATACATGTAATCTGACTGTAGCCTGTACAGTGTGCAATATCTGACTATGGTCAGAATCACATCACAACTAATACCATAACATAGGTTATTTGGTGTGTACATAATGTTGTTATGTATAATATTGTGTGTATGCAAATGTATGCAAGATATAATTTTACCTTGATAATGGTGTTCCAATGGTTTATTTGAAATGAAACTTTATCAACTTACGAAGGACATGAAATCCTAATGGCATGTATAATTTGGGTGTTTATCCTTATATTTCTCATGCGTTCAAATTCATTACCTGGTTTTAATACGTCACAAACTACCATGTCCATAGCTAAAGTTACTCTTTTGTATGCCCGTGACTTACATCTTAAAACTTACTAATTTGTCTTGCAAAGTTTTTGGATTGCAAAAAAGCTACTTGAGGTGGTTTTGATAACACCTAATAGGACTGGTTTTTTTTTGAAGCTAATAACTTTTGATTGGCTAGCTTCGTGAAACTTGATACGATTATAGTCTACCATCAAAGGAATTATTTTTTTGCAAAGGTCAGTACTTTTTTGATGACGTCATCATATGTTTTTTTAATACGATTCTTTTCCAAAAAAGCATGTATTCTTTAAAGTGCAATTGGAGAAGTTCTATCCTCGGTTTTTGAATACCAAGGGATTATAAAAATTGTTTGTTTGGCCATACAGTTAATAATGAATAGGGTTACTAGGAGAGTAATCATTTTGAAACTAAGAGATGTTATTAGTTATATTGATATTTTGGTTTCACTTTACTTTATCTACGAAGTAAAATGTATCTTTATTGCAGAATAGTAAAAGTTAAAAAATTAGATATACTTTGTTATGCTGATATATACAGTTAAAAGAAGTTAAGTCACGAGGGAGCATGTTCAATTTAAAAGTATTAATGGAAATGATTTCTCTTGGACACTCAAAACTGGTTTGTATTCTTTGATGAATAGGGCTTCAGCTATTTTTCGTTTTTTTGTTATTGTTTTGGTAGCCATTATCAATTATCTGCAAGAATTAGTTTTAATTGGATCACTTGGCTATAGAGTATTGATTTTTTGTATATTGATCAATGACAAGAATTAGTTTGTATCAGTTGGTTTTGTGATCTTCTATCTTCTGATACTATAAAATCCAAAAAAATCATTTTTTCTATAAAATATTCCATTGTAAATTTAATTGTTGGATGAAAGTTTTCAAGAAACACAAGGGACTCCTTCAAATTTTTTCACTCTGCGTCTATATACAAATTATATCATCGAGGAAATTTAAGCTTTGGAACGAATAATTTGTGGTTAAAGATAATCTCTTCCAATCAAGCTATAAAGATGTTGGCATATAATTAAGTCATTCGACCACAGTCTGGCAACCTAAAGGCTCCTCTTTCATCACTAAAAGGTAGGGAAGGGCGCCACTCATTTTTAGATCAAGGTGACTTATTATCACCCCAGCATGCTGGTCCTAGATAGAAGGCTGAGTCAGCAGCAATTGAAGTCAGGATGGTTTGATGTAATTGTGTTTCAATACAATGACCGCTAAATTGCATAATCTAGATGTATATGTGTATTTTTGCCACACACATAACTGTAGTTACATAGCATAGACTACAAAGACAGTTTCTTCAGCTATTCTAGACATATATTCAGCTATTCTAGACATATGCCTAGCTGAGAGGCCCAACCCACCTCACTGATGGCCTTATAATATACCCAGTATACTGGTACTCATTTTTACCAACTTCGAAAGGATTGAAAGCTAACTTTTTGGCACATCAACTGGGTATGAAACCACAGTCACATTGATGATAGGTCGAAGTGATTACCGCTACGCCATTACACCTTTTTTCTTTTTGTAATTTACTTTTTACTTTTAGCACCTGTATCAGAAGTACATTTGTTTTTTAGTTGAAACTCCAAGAACCTTTTATGCAACTATTTACGATCCTCACAATATTTTAGATCATATTGTCCAGTGTGCATTGATATGTTTTGTGGTTCTGGTTATGCGGAAACAATATCTAATGAGGACTGCTGGAAATGTTTTATGTGCACAGGGAAAACTGTACGGATTTTAAAAAGAAGAAAAGATTGGCAGGAAAAGTTGAAAATACTTTTTCAAGATGATACTGATAATATGGATTTTGTAAGTATCTCCTTCTCATTCCTTTTTTCCAATCTCTACATGTAGAAATTTGCACCTCCCTCTCTTTGCCTATACACCTAAGTGTTTGTCCCATCCTCTTTCGTCCTTTCCTACCTATCATATTTTGAGTATATGCCGCACTACTTCAATACCGATAAAAGTCTGATGTTAAGCCAACCCCTGGTTTAACACAATTTTATGCCTGAAAATAAGCCTATGAGCCTACATCCAGTATGACATAATAAATCAAGGGCCTTATGAAGAAAGGACAAAAGGCATTTATGTTTCAGAAAGCAATTCTTTTCTCTTGATATTTTGCCACTGAAACCAACTAAATCTAAGCTAGAATTTTACCCATTTTTTACTGTAACTTTCAAAATTTCCTGAACTTTATATTATTAGGGCCCAACATTGTTTTATGATCATGTACCTTTTGATGAGAGAAAGCCGATCCGTGTCTTGGCTTTATTTGATGGTATTGGAACTGGATTCCATGTTTTGAAAGAACTCAATCTTGATGTAGAACTATACATTGCTTCGGAAATTGATGAAAATGCTATGAAGGTTGGTTGAGATTAAAATTAGTTTTTGTAGAAGAGCACTGAGTCCATGTTGGCTCACATACCCACCCTCCAATGCAGATGTGATATATATTTTAGTGATTTGTATTGGTGGGTAATCATGACCTACATTACTTGAAATAAAGAATTGTAGTTTGAACCGACATAGTTACCAGCATTTTTGAGTCAGGGTGGGGACCATGGGTTTGCATGTAAAAATATTTTGACAGCCAAGATTGGAAGAGGTCAGTAGGCAGAAGGTCAATAGACTCATACGAATACAATAGGCAGTAGGCCATTAGACCCATAGATAACAGGCCAATAGACAGGAAGATAGACATATAGGCAAGGGATCAATAGGCAGGAGGCTATTCGACCACTAGACAAAAGGACAATAGGTCACAGATTCAGAGCAAGAAGGCAGGAAGTAAGTCATTAGACTCATAAATATTGAGATGCTTTAAAATTAGCTCTTGGAAATTGTGCATACTATGTCATGTTTACTCTGATCATTTACTAGGCTATACATTGTATTGTTTATCATGTCACTTTGTAAATAATACTGCAATGGTTCCCCTCACAATAACATCAAGGGATGACAATTGTTTGCACTGGGCACATTGACTGTTCTTTGTGTCTCCAACAGGGAAGGTAGGCTCTGATTAGAAAGGAATGAGAATGTACTAACTAAGTTGTAAATCTATGGGCCCATAAGCCCTTTAGAAATTTCTAACACCACTAGTTTCAAAATGCGCCAAATATCTTTCTGCGTTCTTCATGGTATTTGTTTTATAGATAACGGAAAAGTGCTGAGATGTTAAATTTATATATTTACCCACTCCGCATACATGGATGGCAAATGAGCTCTGTCACCCTGATGTCAGAATGATGAGCAAAATGTCTAGATGTCCGGCAATATTTTGTATCTGACAGTCAAGGTTTGCTCTTATTTACTGATGGATAAGGGTTAGGCCAATCAGTCATGGCGACAAATAGACAAACTGATGGACATTTAATATTTGCAAAAACAAAAGAAACTACCGAGCACGTACAGACATATCGAAAAAAAGAAGATGGTTGATATGAGCCAACGTAGGACAGGTCAGGGGCAGATGAAATAAACATGAACAAAGCATAACACTACACTAAGAAAGATAACTGTCAGAAAGATAATTTTGTCATGTTGTTTCAACACTCTACAGGCGAATACCTTAAAAATAATAATACATTTGGAATTAATGAGACATTTCCAGCCTCTCAGTGTTTCAGGCAATATTGGACAAACCAAATAAGAACGACTTTGTCAGCATTATGTGACATGGAACGGGAATTTTTTTTTAATTTTATGTGTTATTTAATGAGTAGGATAATTATTATTATTATTATTTCAACTTCAGGTCACGTTAGTACGACATAAAGAAAGTGTGCACCATGTTGGAGATATTTGCAACATCAACAGGAAACAGATAGAGGAATGGGGTCCTTTTGATTTAGTTTTGGGTGGTAGTCCTTGTAATGATTTGTCAATTGCAAATCCACTCAGAAAGGGGATATACGGTGAGAACTTTAAATTGTAATGTTTAGTGAAGTGATTCTTTGGTGAGTCTTATTCTGGCAGGAACTATTCTCAATACTCACTCTTCCATCGGGATTATTTGTTTTTTGCCAACAAACTAAACTGAGGGTGTCAACAAGTTGTAATGGCGACTTTTTTTCTTTTGAATTTGACTGTAAAGTCGTCAAAATCGACCAAATCGTCCTAAATCTCTATTTGTTTCTACTTATTTGGTCGATTTGGACTTTTCGTCATCATTGACCAAGTCAACCAGCTCTGAAGTAAGACGATTTGGTCCATTTAGATAAAGCAGGTGACAATAAACCTGTTTCCTCCATTCTGTTCATATCTCATCATCCAAATCAACCAAAATGCCTCAATTTCTCAGTGCAATGTAAACAAAAATACTCACAAAGACTGGTTAAGCAAATAATGTTCACTGCTCATGAAATGTTTACACAATACACATGTTGTACTTTCCTATTATGCATGCATATTGTGTACATATCTGTTAACACTGCAAGTAGTATATCGGAACACTAGATAATTATGCAGGAATAATTATACGTTGTATTTCTCTGTGAGTTACTATGTGATTTTATGGCTATCGGAACAATCTAAATTGACCATTTTCCGTTTGTTTGATTTCTTCTATTTCATCCGGACCAATTGGTTGATTTGGACGACTTGGACACCCATAATATGTTTTGTTGCACAGAACATTAGAGAATAATAAAGGCAATTTCTGTAACTTAGATGATTAAGTGCCTTCATGGACAACCAACTTGATTGAAAATCTGTTTTTCTCTTGGAATGGTAATTTTCAAATAACACTTTAACATTTCTTTCCTTCATTTATAGAGGGGTCCGCTAGGCTATTCTTTGAGTTCTATCGTATACTCGAATATGCAAAGCCACATCCTTTGGAATCACGACCATTCTTTTGGTTATTTGAAAATGTGGTGGGTATGCGACATTGTGATAAAGCTGTTATCAGTCGATATTTACAATGTCATCCTGTAGTTATTAGTGCAAAGGATGTTTCTGCACAACAACGCACTCGTTTCTTTTGGGGGAATCTACCTGCTATGAATCGAACAGTGACTCCATTACCAAATGATAAGTTACTACTACAAGATTGCTTGGAGCCTAACTGTGGTAGAATAGCAAAGGTAACAGAATATTGCTAAAGCATTATGGAAGAAACGAAACTATTGTAATGTAACTCTTCTTCACAGTTTCAGTTATGCCAGTCAAAATTAGTAAATTACCAAAAAATTATGGGCTAGTTAATTTAATTCCTGTGGAAAGTTCCCAAATTATTTGGTAAAACTGTGTTAACTGATCAAAAGAAACTGAAAATGGTCCGATTTTGAAAACAAGCTTGTAATTGGTTTATTTCTTTGTTTGACTTCTGGTTTCTACTTCTTTCTTCACCTGACCCTGATTGCTATGTTTTTAGTGTGAAAAAGTTCGTTGTATAACAACTAATGGGCACAGTTTACGTCAAACAAAGAAACTAACGCTACCAGTCGAGTTAATCAAATCTGTAACAAGTGAAATGGAGGATGGATTGTGGTTAACTGAGATTGAAAGGTATGTTTTTAACCTGACAAACAAGCTATTGCTTTGCTGTAGCAGTGGTCTGTTTTCCTTGTCAGACCATTTTCCCTACTGCCATTTTGAAATTTGGTGCTAGATTTTGAGACAATATTTTGTAAGAACTCACCAAATCTTTTCTTATTCCGTTACTCGGGTTTTCTAATTTTCTAATGCATCTTTTTAATAAATTAAGCATTCTAGACTGCTGGCAAAAAGAAGTGGCGACTTAGAAATGTTTTGAAAATTTGAATTCTATGAGGGTTTGACCACATTCAACTTAAAAGTTAAGCAGATATTATACTCAAATAATAAGGGAAGACTTATGCAGCTCTGTCAATTAGCATTGACAATTGACAATTTCCAACGTAAATGCTACAACAAATTATCACGTGCTCTTTAACTAACTGCATGTTATTCCTCCTGTAAAGGTAGTGTGTTTGAAACTGTGTACCCTCATTCATGCAACATAATGTTAACAAAAAAGAAGAATATCAAAAAATGTAATTCTTTTACTATTACTATTGCCATTATGCTTTCAGAATGAGTGAATGAACATTTCCGATTACTTTATAACAAAGACAACATGTGTTGCTATGCGAATTATTTTGAAAACCTTTGTATTATTTAGTCATTTATACCGAAATCAACACTAAGTCCGTTCCTCTCTCAGAAATACTTCTCTTGTCAATAACGACATTAACGATCCGCAAAAATTAACAAATTATATCCGATACTTTTTCTTTTCGGGTGCATTTGATTCGCACTTTAGTGGGCCCACTGATCACACTGATCAAACCCAATTTGCATTTGATTCGGATTTCAGATTGATTCGTGGGCCCACCGATCAAACTTGCTTGCAACCTGGCTTGTTTAGCAGGATCCGAGCAATATACTTGTTTGATTCAGTTTTTCCCACTAATCAATATGAGTTTCTTCATTTACCCAAATGCCAAAAGTAGAAAATTCTACCAGCAAGAAATAAAATAAACAAATAAATTAATTTTTTAAGTTACCATTTTGAATAATTAACGTTTGTCGCATCGGTAACTGACGGTAACCAAATAATGGAAACGAAAGTAAACAAAGCAAGATAAAATGGACGTAAATGCGGTGTAACACGTAAAAATAATTTTTATGTTATACTACAACCAAGAGAGCAAGATACTGAAGATATAGTAGGCTAAGAACAAGTCTTCGAGCGAGAAGAAGAGACATTGACAAGACAATATTTATCTTTTGAGCTGCCATTTTTGTCACGTCAAAAAATACCGACTTACCTCATTTATTCATATTCGTCTGGAGTAATAAAGACAACCCCACGGATCACTCCAAAAGTTGTTTCGCACAACGGAATGATCAGTTTGATTAGTTGACTTGAAATGCCGAATCAAATGCACCCTCGAATTCATTTTTCAATAGTTAAGACCCTAAAGTTAAGTAAAAAAATAATGGTGACTTAGTAAATGGTAAACCATGTAATTCAAATTTTAAGATTAATATATTAATATAATGCTGAACTCGATTGTTTGTTTTTTTTAAAAAAATTAGAAGTAAGTTTGTCAATTTTTGCATTTTATCGTATTTTTCCCACCTTCAAAAAGTTCTAAAAAGATAATTCCACATTTGAGAAGTTTGTTGTTTTAGCTTTCTATTGATATATTATGTTAGTATTTGATAAAATAGGAAACATGGATATTTTGATGTCAACTTAACATATTAAAAACATATGGCTTATTATTATAACATGCATAGTTCTCTATTTTTAGCCAACTAAATAAAGTTTAGGATGTGCTATCACTTTTCAGATCTAATGGATCATGTTCCCAAAGTGCTACCATTTTGACATTTGGTACCTATTTTCGATGTCATCCACTCTTTCCCGAGTTTCAGGCAAGAAGGGTCCAAATTGCATTTTTGGTCGAATGGACCACAAAGGTGTGACCATCTTGGAATCTGTTATCGGCATTATAGGCAATATTACGAGAATGCTAGCCAAAATATTTTCGGATTTTATTGACTTGGGACCTAGTATCGATGCAAAAGGGTTTTTTCAAAAGTGGAGATATGGAAAATTCTATGAGGCTTTGACCACACTTATGAAAATAACCTGTACTTGTATCTTCCTATTGATAACAATTTAATCATCAGAGAGTCAGTTAAAACATTTCCGAATCATCTTGTTAAAATCTTGTATAATTTGTTTACCATGTAAGTTTTCTTTCTGCTCAATGGAGACACCAAGTAGGTTTGATATCTTTATCCATGAATAAATATTGGTGTTTGATCTAATTTTGTTTTTGTTTTGCTTAGAGCAGTGTAGAATGTAGATTTTTTGACTTCAGATTTAGTGACTTCAGTAGGAGCTTATACATTCAGTATGGAGAGTCTCATTTCATTAACACAAACCACTGTTGATACAATTCTAGCTTGGAGAAATTCTTGGAAATTCTCTGCTTTAATATGTGGTTAGGTTGCATAACATTTTGTAAGGCACAATACACATATTGTACTGGCCTATTTACACCGACATATATACTCAAATTTTTAA
>JAULBZ010007844.1:0-11168 GCA_032360805.1 Neoturris breviconis | reverse complement strand
CATAGGGCGTGGTCAAGGCATTGTCAATTTTGAAATTTTGATGCGTGACATAGTTTCTTTGTAGTCAACAATGTATCGTTCCAAATTTCAAGTCCGTACACCCTCGGGAAGTGCGTTTTCTTTAAGATGTCAATTACGTCATAGGGCGTGGTGAAGGCCGTTTATAACCTATTCGACCCTTTTATAAACCGGTCAATGCGTTGACAATCCGGTCGACCTGATTGTAATTGGGTTGACCCGTGTAAAAGCCGGCGGCGTTGATAATCGGATCAGAATATATTCATGAGATTAGCTACTCAACATTTATTATGAAAACTGCCAACTGCTTCACCGCGAGAAAGACAAATAGGACACTGTATAATGAGATTATTTTCAAGAGGTTAGTTATTTTTATGAGATCAATATAAATCCTTATTATGAAAACTGTCAGCTATTTCACAGCATTAAAGACAAATAAGAAACTGATGGGATTATTTTCACGAGATTACTCTAAAACTGTTATGACAAATCCTTGGGTGAATTAAACTGTTATTATACAGCGTGTGAGATACAAAAAGTCCTATTTACAAATAATGAAAACGAGAGGTTGGTTGCTCAAAGTAGAAACTTGTTGCAACCCCTAGTCTAGTGATCAGAGTATTCACCTGGTCTCCACCGGGCCCATTTACTTTAGACACTGCATTCATACAAAATACTATCTGTTCATACTGTCTTGCTCATCAAGCCTGTTTACTGTGGCCTTTGAACAGGTTTTGCCCCTCAGGTCCCCTTCATACTACAGAGCATCATAATCGCCCAAGTTAACAGTTATCATTTCGGCGTCAGGCTAAATACATACCCTCCCCAATACGATAAGATATTAATATCCCCGCATAGCCCATTCCCCATGTACCCTAATCCCCCAGTCCCACCGGCATGCGTATGCGCCATCTAATCCCATACATTCAGGACCTACATCGTACTGCAGCGGAACAAACCCCCGCGCACCGACCATGGGACTGCGACTACATAACCACCACCCTCGCCCAGGGCTTCAGATCGTATTTCCTTGCCCTGGAAAACTCTACTACAGCTATTCACACCCAGGGTTTCCAACAAAGAATGGTCGCGACCCAGACAGCCAATGAGAATAGCCTCATTTTATCTCAACCAATCACCAAATCCCCTTCACATCACATCACGTGACATTCTCTCACCTAATGCGCTTTCAAGAGGCATATTCTTCTATTTCGCTATTTTTTGCACGTCGAAGAACAGGCTCACTAATTTAATACTATTTTATTTTACTACTTCAATCACTATCTCAACATGGCCTGCAACATTATTTCAAAAAGTAACAAACTTTATTGGTGCTTCACCCTACACACCACGCAGAATGACCGCCTGTTTACCCTAGAATAAACACAATATATCCAACGCATCAGATAAAAGTGCTTATGCAGAAACCAGTGTGGTATCGAATCTAGGGTCCGATAAAGCTTCGACACCACTGGTCATTACACTCTCCTACTTTCAACCCTCCTGGAAGATGCCGATTACAATTCTTTATTATTACATTTATGAATTATTATTCCAGTTATACAAACAAACAGTTATTATTTCAGTTCTATAAACAAGCGTTTTAGCAACACACCTAGCACAGACCGAATGGTGCAAGCTTTAATGTTGAATGTGACTATCAAAGATATTTTCAAAATTCGTGTGCATGTGAATTTTTATGTTTTGCCTTTGATCTGTATTGGTCTATTATTTTCTGATTTTAGTCACTAAGCAACTTCAACACTGTTTGATGCGCATTGAAAGCGATCATTAAGTATTTTGTATTGTATATCAAAATTTTATGATCTTTAACTTTCTTTTATAGTATTGTTAAACAATGTCTATAATACAATATATTTCTGTTTTACCGCCTGAACTGTTTTAGAAAATTTAATGTGCTTCACGTTTGGTTTTGCTTCACGTTTGGCTCCCAACAGGGTCTTTTTTAAAAAAATAAATAGTTTTTTTTATACGGCGCCTATTATAGATAGTTGCCTATAAATGCATGTAAAAAGGCTTTTATAATTTGTATACCCAACATGAGATCAGATAAAATAAATTCGCAAGCTTATTTTGTGCATATTTATTCTCTATGTGAAGGTGCATATAGAACAAGTGACGTAAAAAGGAAAACATAAAAAAATATTTTATATTTCTTCGTTAAAGCGGAGGCTCTTCCCACAACTCTGGCGAAAGATAAAACGTGAAAGTTTTAAAAGGACCTATGCCAAGCGAATATATTCTGGCACTTAAGAGTCTGTCAGTTAGGATTATAGTCACAAAAATTCTTGTGGCTATGATAAAGCTAGTTGTTTTGTTATTCTGCACCGAAAAGTACAAGCCCGAGGTTGATAATTCCGACCGAGCTTGCGAGGTCTGTATATTGATCGAGGGCTTGTATTTGGAGGTCAGAATAACAGAATAGTTAGTATTGGCTTTGTTAACTGGCAGAATTACTTAGAAAGGCAGGTTTTTAAGTTCTTAGAAGAAAACAGGTTTGCCGAACACATTAATCTTAGTAAGATAGCCATTTCTTCCAAGGATAATCTTCAATTTTGACACTTTATGGTGGAACTTAACAAGGTCTGAACATAAATGGAAACATCTGGACAATAATGACATAATTAGGCTATGTTTATAATGCATAAGTATAAAAAGATGATAGAATTATTTATCATGTTTTAATATATGGGATTCTTTGTCATCATCATTATACATATTGTTCTGTTGTTTCTTAGAAGCTGCAACTTCTTGGTTAATACTAAGTTGGGCTAAAATACAACTTTCGGAGATTGAGGTATCCAAATTACCGGTGGAGGGAGATGATCGGAGGTATTTTAATATCATGAAATGGTTAATATATATATATATATATATATATATATATATATATTTCTCAATGGACAGGGGAGATTAAAAATACATTTCTAATGCAGAGAGTATATATTCTTAACAAAAAAAACTACTACCAAACTTTATTTATCTACTTAGCATGTGCAGAATTTCTTAAGAAAATATTATGTAATACGATTCATAAAATAGACCCCTTTATAACTTTTGGTAAAACCATGCTGTAATCTTGAAACTTTCCAGGGAGCTGGATCAACCCATGATAAACATTTTTGCATAATTTTTTTGTGATGACGTCATTTCTTATGATGACGTCATTAAGGAAAAACAGGTGGGCAAAAAAAAAAATTATAGGTAATTTTTTTGTCAAAAAAATTGGTCAAAATGTTTTTCAAGGAAAAATAAGAAGAAATTTTTTTTTCTAAAAACGTTTTTTACCACCTGTCAAAAAATTGGTTACTAAGGGAAAATTATCCCTAATTGCCCAAAAAAAATAATTTCAAAATGATCTTAGATAAATTATAGGAAAAGTCCCAAAATCGGACAAATATCTTTCTTATTTTATGGAAAATGTAAGGAAAAGGGACACTTTAAGCAAGGTTTTTATTTATCGTTTCGCTCTTTGGAAAATAAGGAAAAGAAGAGATGTATTTTAACTGGACAATAACATGTTGTTTTTATGTTTGGTTAGAACGGTATAGCTACATGCTAAGGTAGATAAACAATCTATTTAACCCTTATAAAGAAAATACATTTTATAATCGATATACCTTAAGAAGATTAATTATTTTCGCAGATTAATTTTTGTGAGTTTTGCAATTTTGGGGAAAACCTCGAAAATAACGCGAACGTTTGTCCACGCAAGGTAGTCATCCATTGATCCATAAGTTGTCATCCATTTGATACCTAATGATTTACATGTGTTACATGTCCTAAAAGTTATACCTATAGTTGTCCAATGTTTGTAAGCTCTGTTTTCAAGAAAATTACATAATCAAGTGATGATATATCGTAAAATGATGGATAATTCGAATAACCTCACATGAAATGATATTGATCACTGTAATGACTGTTTAAATTGTCCTAAGGATTGGTAATAGATGACAATAAATATTTATTTTAATAAAACTTTAATCGGGGGGGGGGGACACGCTCATTAAAATTTGTCGACGTAGAAATTAATCTCGCTAAAGTAACCACACCGTATTAATAAAAGGTGTCAGCACCACTAAAATATAATTCCTAACAAATATTCCATATACCGCACAATGCTGTGTATAAGCCCAAGACATTTGCCCAATTTTGGAAGCAAATTAGAAAGAAAAAGATAGGGATAACTAAGAACACATCATGCTATCATTTCATCGTAATTACAAAATAGACTGGGTTCTAATCTTCCCCGATTTGAAGTCCGAGGGGCATACATAGATCTTATACCATGATACGGCTTACACACGATGTAATCGGCACTGTTTAAACTTAAATCGACGGTCCCTAAAATGAGAAATACAATCAAGCTCGTCCCCAGCTCCTTTTGACTTTTTTTTATTGTTCTCGGGAAGGTCCGAGAAAAATAAAAAAAAAGTCAAAAGGAACTGGGGACGAGCTTGAAATACAATAAAACATCAATTACCTATTCACTACATTCATCATGAGCATACAATGAGAAGAATACGCATTGATAAGACGGAGTAAAATTATACTGTAGCAACCTCACATGTTGAGTAGATACTAGCAAAATAAATAATTTATTTTGCTATATTTAGGTATGTGTGATTTTCTCACAATACCATTTAATTATTCCCTGTAGTATTGAAATTAACAGTTCCCACCTGTCATTTGCATTATGGGTATTTTATATACCATATAACCTTTTACCTTTTAATTTAGACCTTAAAAAGGATTGAAATTGTAGAATATTATCTATGAAACATGTCGCAAGAAATTTAAAACTATTGTTATTTTTATGAAAAGATTTAGACATACAAATTTGATATTCATATTTAACCGAGCACAGTCTAATTTCTTTCCTTACAAAGACCATATATGGTCGTATGGATTACGATATATGGTCGTATGGATTCACGTGACTGCATTTCGTAGACTTTTGCGCTGTTAATCGTTAATATATTAGAGGTAATAGAATCTAGAGAAGTACGGCTTGGTAATCATTTTGAGTGACAAGTTTTAAACCTGTGATACAACTGACGAATGGCTGCTATTCCACTACAATAATCAATAAGCAAAAATAAAAGAGTGGATCTTGAAAAATCAAGAATTAAGTCATTTCCCACTAAAATTAAAATTGTTTAGTGTAAATGTTTATAGGACAGATGTGTTAAAGCTGAGAAGGAAAATATGTTTCTCGATTAGTATTATTTAATAGATCATCACCCATCCAGGGCGACATGGGATGAACGCAGGGACAAACAGATCAAATATTTTGAATAGGTTTTTCCTGCAGTAAAATATGTTTGTGTTTTGGATAAGCGAGATAGAATACTAATGGAACGTTAAAATTCATAGTCTAGGTGTCATACTTCTAAAGATAAATATCATTTGGCCACATACATCTGCCAGAAGAACTAATCTTAAAACATTGTCACAAAAGCGATCAATACTCACGATATTACTTGGCTAATACCGACTCTCCAGATGGTAACAATATCCATCCCAAAACACAAATATGTTCCATATCGAGCGGAATATTCGAATAAATAAGGTCAACTTATATTAGAAAGTAAAATGGTATCCTAAACAATACTTCTAGATTTTTATTATGAATATATGTCCGAACCAATTATTTAGAAAATGAAATATTTTTAAAGTCACATTAACCCTAGATTTACCGGTGGGACCAGGACTCTCCCATCTCTAGATCCATTTGGCCTATGCAGCTGAAACTTTTAACATCATTTTATTATGGAAATAGTAAATAAACCATCAATACATATAAACTTTTTTTGCCCACATATTCCTCCATTTTCCATAAATTGTACAGAAATTATTGTTTCTACATATATTTTCACTCTTAGTGTAATAACTTCCTTTCATTAGAAATTATATTTTTCATTATTCACTGGTAATTAGGCTATGGTCTCAAATAGATTTTATTAAAAATATAATAGAACTCACATTCTACATAATTTTCGCAAAAAGCTTTGTGGAAGTTAAATTATGAGATTTATCTCCATACAAAAATTTAAGAATTGAGCACATCTTGTTTTCAAGATAAGGTGGGTGATATTTTGTGATAGTACTATCACATCCAAGTTTGTTTCAGATCTGAGAAATCGAATGTAGTTACTCTTAGACCATATTTAAGAACCAACCAGTGGGTTCATCATCATATCGATATTGTTCTTATTTTAATATCTAAACTGGGATTAACAGGTAGGGAATACATAATATGAAATTAAAAACATACTAGTACTTACTCAAAACGATTTTTGTGAATACTGGATATTCCGACTAAGCAGAAACCAGCACGAACTCTATAACGAACGGGCTTATCGAACTCATTTACATACGGCGTCCAAATACAACCAATAAGAACATAGTTTGGTACCAGTGTACAACGAAAACTAAAACGTCTATCTTCATAGTGGTTATTATGGATGCTCTTAATACCAGTAAGGACGGAATTGAAAGGACATTGGAAATTGAGTTTACGATCGTAATCATTGACGAAAGATGTACCATAATACGCAGGATGAATGATTTTGCTTAGTATGGGATGAGGAACACATCTTACTTTCCATGTTCTGTCTTCATTGTTGTTGTTGTGAAAACTGCTTATGTCCTTAAAACTATATCCTTAAAGAAATAATAAACACAAAACAATTACAACAAACTTGCTCAAAATATGAATGTTTAAATATTTCTAGACAAATGTACTGACAGCCTTGAGGATAGGCAATACAAATATTGAAAAACCGCTTAAAATATTACCAACTATTGTGCGGTATTTCCCTTTGTGATTGTGTATGGTCATGCACAGGATCGTATTGGGCTGTCTTTCACACTATGATTGATTTGCAAGCTAATGTTAAAATCATGGATATAGTAATAACCTATCCAGATAATTGCTTGATTTATAAAAACGACAAATGCTTATCACAGCATAAAACACTATCGAATGTATTTATCCCTCATCATTTATCTTTTCATAATGTACGTAGTAGTATTTTTTAATCAGTAATTGGAGTCGCTTCCAAATTAAATACTTACAAATATTACAAATATTAACATTGATAAATTAGATTGAAAGAAAATCAGTAATGCTTATGACTCAAGGCATGGTTACTTTGCATATAATTCTATTCCACATCTTTCGGCAAACTTTTTAACGAAAAAGTTCAGATAAAGGTCATATTCTGAAACCAAATCTCTATTATGAAAGTTTATTTTTTCATTAAACAACATGGAATTTAGAATTGAAACATGAAACTTTGGCTAATTACTACGGTGATGGATATAATTTGGACAATATACCTCATATGACGCTATAATTTGCACCGATTTTTTCACTTTTCTTGGATTTTCTTCTGGTTATCTGGGATATTTGACCCATTTTCCGTTTTGATTACATCTAAGAAGGCGTTGAGTAGCTCGCAATATCCGAAAACCGAAACATTTTTGTCTACAGCATTTTAAATAACATTTTAAATGTCAAAGTTCAATAAATATAAGCAATACCTGGGTCAAACCCTTAACCCCATTTTGTTTATTTTTTGGAAAACATTTTTTCCCACATGTCAAAGGTTTGGTTGCTAAACGAAAATTATCCGTTGTTCCCCAAAGTCTGTTTTTCTAGTAATAGTCCTAGTTAAATTATAGGAAGAGTCCCAAAATTCCTAGCCGCAATAGCCATTTGTTCAGAAGTTATGAAAAAAGTATGAGAGGGAGCCTTCCTGAATAGGGTTAACAAATGAAAATGAAAATAACTTTAGTAAATAACGCAAATAACTTCTAATTTTGAACATAGACTTGTATCATAACGTAACTTATTTCTGTAAATCTTAATTATTATTTTTTGGTTTTTACGGATTTTTTCTTTAGTTCTGGATTATTTAAGGAATATACTAAAGTAACATACCTCTCTTTAGAATTCAAAAACCAAAAGCAAAAACAGAACTGCTCCGATTGTATTTTGATTTGTGAATGGTATTTTGCCGGTAATCGGATTCAAAACAGTATATAATGACACGTCATTAAAAAGTGCCTTCACCATAAGCAAAAACTATTAATGTTCAATTATTCCTTTGATGGTAGACCATAACCGTACCAAGTTTCATGCAGTAAAGTTATATTGAAAAGACCGCCAACATTTTCAGCCTCAGTACAATCCTACTAGGTTTAAGTTAATATGGATAATAAAGGCTTAAATATTTGCCTCATAAATAATACCCACCCACATGAACAACTTTTACAAAATCAAATAATTTTTAAAACAACATTTACATGATCATTTAGCTAAGAATGATTGTGAAAAATGACAAAACTGTTGACTTCAGCAAATATCTGCTAAACTTATGGTCTTGAATATTCTAGATTTATATATGCTAAGCACAGAAGTATGTTCATTCCAAGTTTTCTTATTATAGAATTGTCATATCAGAAGTTTATATATGCTACGCCAAGATGTATGTTCATTGAAAGTTCTCTTATTATAGCATTGTCATATCAGAAGTTTATATATGCTACGCCGAGATGTATGTTCATTGCAAGTTTTCTTATTATAGAATTGTCATATCAGAAGTTTATATATGCTACGCCGAGATGTATGTTCATTGCAAGTTCTCTTATTATAGCATTGTCATATCAGAAGTTTATACATAGCTAAACGATAACCATAGGAATTTATACTTAAATATTTGAATCCATAAAATCGTAATAAAACTACCTACCTTTTGGACAGGAAATAGTAAATGGTTTGTCCAACTTTGTTCTAAATAAAGCACTTGCCGCTTCTGATAATATGAATCCATTAACACAAAGCGCCCAGAAGAGAATTAATTTCACCATCTATAATGTTTTTATTTAGAAGAAAATAAAAAATAAGCCTATATATAACACAGTGGAATATCAGCGGAATATCAGCGGAATATCAGATGCGGTTTACAAGAAGTGATTCGTATAAAGTTTCGGAATTTCAACTTTGACAAAAGACCTTAACTGAGATGAACAGAAAGAATACTCCAATTTTTTTTAAGAGCCTGGGTACTAGGCTGCAAGAATCCACATAATTTGTCGAGTTTGCAAATAGACTTAAGCCTTAAGCCTTAATTCTTGTGGTGTATATTACTATTTAAAATTCACAAGATGTGCCATAATTTATGTCCGGGATTGTTGCTGGATTATTTGTCCTGCTATCTAATGCTCGGATGCATTTCTCTACTTCAAACACATTTTAAAGTTTTAAGATTATGATAGGAATTTGTAGTTCATGAATTGTTTATCTCGTCAGAAAACCACTGCCCAAAGTCCAATAAAGAGAGTATATAGTTACACTCAAAACTCAAATTTTGTAAATTCTAGATATCAAATGAATATTGAAAGTATAAAACTATCAGTAGCTAGAGCTCTGACAACCAGATTTAAAGATGGAGATCTATCAATACCGAATAAACGTCCCCACTTCATAACTTTTTAGGAATTTTTGCAACCCAACCTAACCCCAATGCTTAATAACACCCCCTCGCCCATTTATTACTTTTGTCTTCTTGCGAAAAGTCTGGAATCGACTTGAAATGCATTGATAAGAAAGTTCATGGAATTTGAATAGACTACGAGCAATTAAAAAGATTCACCCTGGTAACCGCCTCTCCCTCTCAACGATAAGTTCGAGATAACATTTGTATAGATTAGATAAAGAAAATCTAAGGTACTTGAAAACGAAAGTTGGCTAAAAAGACAGCTATAAACGATGTTAGTAATAACCGCGTTCCACTGATGTTGGTGTGAATCCCTTTAATAAATGTACGAATATGAAAGATGCAAAAGGTAACTAATCTGGCAATAAGTCTTTAAAATGTATATCATTGTGTATGTCAAGAGACACTGAGTTGATGTACTGTAAAGATGACAATCAAACAGAAATATTTATGAGAAAATATGATTACCTTATCAAGATGCTTGATATTTTCTACAAATGATTGATGTTTTCTATAAGATGTTTGATTTTAGGTTGAACCAGTTTACCTTCGATGTAGCGTTGGATCTGTCTATGACTATTTTATCGCACCTCATTTTATATGGTTCAGGTACAATAATTTATTACATAATTAATTACAAAATCATACGGTCACGCATAATTTAAGTCATTCTTTTGATATTTATCGTATTTTTAGCGCGTAATGACAGCATAAATTACTACTTTGTTATTACTTAAAATAATCCGCTCAAATATTAATTTGAAGAGACTTTTTGCGTAACAAGATTTAAATCGGTTACAACTTTGACGTTTTATGTGTTTATTAAAATATTTTGCATAGCAAATTTATTAAGAGCAAATTTATTGCTTGCTAGATCTTCTCATCAAATATACATTTAGTGTATTATTTGTCTCGTTGGAGGGAGGTAGATTCGATTAATTTTTAAACATCTTCCGAAATTAAGGTATGTGTAATCCTTTGAGTATGATGAAATGTGTTATACATTTTCACTTATTGCGCCAAAACTAATTTGTTTTTTTAAATATTTTTTTTTTGTCTGAAAAGAGGAGATCTTAATCTACAACTTTAGCGTGTTTTTTAGTTTTTATAGTAATTGTATTCCAGGAAAAAATGCATAAAAAAGCGCTAATTATTTTAAAAAAGACCTCAGTCTACGAGCTCCAACTCTCTACTATTTTTCTTTTTCTTCGCATATATCACAGATGACACGTGCTCTAACAAAGTATGTGCGGAAAGCTTTTGTTATTTTTAGCTTTTAGTTTATTTAATATTTTCTGAATTCACGTTTTTTTATTTTTAAACACTCAACAAAGGCCTTTATATCTCGACAACCAATCAAAAACAAGAATTTTCCGCACACCATTCTGCGCATATTGAGTTTATCTTTCACGTGTCAAATTTTTAAAGGCAACCGACAATTTTATAGCGACTTGAAGCTTTTTTGCTAAACGCCTAGTCTTGCTAGAGAAAAACTTCAGTTTAAATAAATATAACTTTTCCTTTAAACTATTCATCAAGCACCGGATATCTGCACGTGTCAAGAAATATGCCGACAATAAGTGTTCTATTGTTTTCTGTTTTATTACATAGCTTTTTAAATAA
>JAULBZ010007843.1:0-11168 GCA_032360805.1 Neoturris breviconis | reverse complement strand
AAGTAACAAAAATATCCGCATTATGCACTGAGTATTGACCAATCAAATCGATCTATTTTAGTAAGCTAATGATAAAAATATATAACACGTGATGAAACAAAATAAACGAGGTTGGTGATTGCGTTTAAAAAAAGTAAACAAAGAGACAATACTCACTGTTGGTCATTTATGCTAAGTAACACAAATTTGTTACCATTACCGTTTCATCGTGATGTCAATATATAGGAAGTAGACTGGTAAACACTTAAACATTTTTTCACTATTTGGAACACGTGGCACTGCATTCTCCCCAACCTCGTTCCCAGGGCTTCTTCTCTCTTTAAACGTCAAGAGAGAAGAAGCCCTGGAAACGAGGTTGCATTCTCCCCTGATTAGGTCCTATTTTAGTAGGAGTAAGCCTATCAGACATGGTGTCCCACAATGCTCTATGTTATGACCATCATCATCGAGTCGTGCGTTTCAGAGAGCTATCGCAATAAACTTATATACAAAAACATTTGAAAGAAAACTGTTGATAATTTATTATAAAGATTTATAAATAAAAATATTATATATATACAAAAAGTAATTACCACAAATTGTCAAAAGATTTTGTATTGTCCATAAGTTGTAAATAATCACTGTGGAGGAGTGGCTTTTGATTGCTTAACTTCAGACTTTGTAGTTTGAAGCTATTATCCAAAATTTCTCCTCCACGGGGTAGGTACCGGATACTCCAGTGTGCACGCAATGTCTAATTAAAACGTCACACAGACGCAGCTTCCAATATTTCTTAGACGTTGCTTGCTACTAGACATTTACCTGCAATCTGTGGGAATCGCAAGAACTTTCGTGGTGAGAAAATGTAATAAAAACACGCTACAATGCAAAAGAATTTGATAGTATGATCCATAGTTTCGGCTTTCGAGACAATGAGTCAGATATTTTGAAATTGATTGACTTCGACGAACGAAGAAACAAATCAATTATTCCCAGTGAGCAAAAACTTGTTCAAAGTCAGCAGTAAAGACGCTAGAACAACGTCGATGACGTTCTTCTAACGTCTTTACTGCGGACTTTGAACAAGTATTTGCCCACTGAGTTACATCATTTCTCTATGAAGTTTTCTATGATTATTCGAGAAATGAGTTTCGGCGAAGCAAATGAAAGTTGGTGAAATTTTAATCTAATGTCGCTATGCTTGTCCCATAATATGCGCACATGGATTGTTTAGTTCCATTGTAACGTTCACGACATTCTTGAAAAATGTTGATTTTGGAGTAAAATTTTGAAGACGTTGAAGTCAAACAATTATTCTTATTAGGTAGTCCTTCCAGTTGTAAGAAAAATACGTTTTGGACCCTTACAATTCCGTACACGAACTGTGCATTGTCATATATGGAAAGGGATCATCTCAAAATTTCACTCCAAAATCAACATATTTGGTATGGTTAAATCAACTAAAATTAACAAAATTTAACAAAAATTAATCTGCACAGAAGTGTGTTATTAGGGCAACGAACTGGTAATGGATTGGTTTCTTCGGTACGAAAAAACCAATCGATCGTAAGATCGTTGATTTAGTACTCTCCTCTGTAGAACTTATTTGTAAAACGGTCCCTAACGCATACTCTCCGGAGCTATTGCCCGTATTCAACAGGCTTTCACACTGTGACAAGTGTTGATGAGAGAAATCATATTCACAGCGACTGTTGAATAGATCTCTGTTCACGAGACCGTGTTCGTCCGCATTTCATGCAGTGACGGAAAATATGTCAGTTTTGTTAATTTTAGTGGCTGAAATAAGAGCGAATAAACATTGTGGAAGGGTAATTTTTGAGCATATCTTCGGACTTTGTAGCTCAAATATCTCTCCTCCACAGTGATTATTTACTCTTATTTTGACAACTATAATTTATCATCTGCTAAAACTAAATCCTAAAGAAATGTCTAAATCGAGGTTCTAACGTTTCAACCGGCAATAATCATGAGTAAACACTCCAGTCTCCCTAACAATGATGTGTTTCATAGAAACGCTCCAGCGTCCAGCAAAAGAAATTGATCTTTTGTTATTTGGTGAAGTTATACTGTATTGCGTTTGTTCTTAATAAATTAGTTGAGTGTGTGTGTGTTTTCTTTTTAGATATCTGAAAAGAACAAAATGTGTAAGTTATCAATGACAAATTACTGTTTACTGAGGAAAGTAAAAATATTACCATAGAAATTTCCCGATTTCCCCATGAAATGAATATGAAATCCTCTATTCATAGAATATCGTCTTCAGATTCAAATTATACGGCAAAATTGAATTTATACTGAATGATACGGTCACATTTATAAACATTTTTTGCGGACTTTGAACAAGTTTATGTCAACAAGGTAGATTGCAACATTTGAAAAAGTAAATAAATAATTGAGTGACATCATAATTATACAATTTATCATTTTTATGACGTCATAATTATACAATTTATAATAGAGAAGAAAATAATTATAATCGTGTTAGCTTGTAGCTAGTATTTCTTCTAGTAATTCTAATATCTGAAGGGAAGTGAGTGGGCGTGCGACGTCTAGTCGACTAAAAAAAACCGTCTTGACATCGTGGTCTTTTTGACGTTGATTAGACGTCGTATGCGCAAGGACTAGGTTAAAAATTTATGAACAACTTACAATCTGTGATATAACATCTTTCTTTTTTCATCCTTGTCCTTATAGGTGAATAATACCAACCATAATTCAATAATAAACCTTCATCTGTCTCCTTATCCATTGTAGTAATCCAGTATGTTTTTTCTTGTGTTGCTACTGTCCAACTTTGTCCTGCTGCTAACGTATGCCTTAATTCCCTATCCCCTTCATTGTTTATCATTTCTAAATAGGCTGGTCTTGATGTACGATTAATAAATTTCACCATCACTTCTATCTTGTTTGGTTTAGATGCCAAGTCAGAAAGTTTTTCTAAATTTAAAGAAAACGACTTCTCCTTAAGACATACGCTATTTAGAGGTTGATTTCCACTAGGTAAAAAATTGCTACGAAAGCCAAAAGAAGACATTCCACTGGTAGAAATTGATGTCATACATGGTGTGACGTCGATTTCTACCAATGGAATGTCTTCTTTTGGAAATCAACCTGTTCAAAAGCTTAGTTCCCATCAGTGGGTTTATCTTTATCGCACTGAATTTTCAGACTTTTCAGTGCGATATTTCAGAACGAATATATAAAAACTTGTCGATATATTCTCTCTAAATTTGTGCTTTCAAAAAATCTCCGCGGTTCTCATCAGCGCGCAAAAAATAATTGCATTGCAAAGTCAGAGCAAGAAGGATAAACGCACTGACTGGTGGAAGCACGCTTTACAAAATATTCTAGGACTTCTATCGATATTCTATAACTGATTGTAAACATGATGTGAGAGATGTGAAATAGTGGGATATTGGCTACAACAAAACTCTGATGGAGGGTTAAGTTAAGTTAATTACAAATCCATATCCTGCGGACACACGACGTTGGACCAACGTCAATACGACGTCTGGACGTCAATTTGACGTCGCCTCGAAAATGGTCTGACATCGTGTGCCTACTGGGTATATAACATAGACTTTCAGATTATTATCAGATTCATACCTGGTGCTTTTCGTATTTCGGCTACCGTGTATTTTCCACCGTTATAGCCAAGAATTGGATAATACACAAGATTATTCCCAATTGTAAACGCGTGATGTACTTTCTTGTTACGTGCATTTGCTGCTATCCATGGATGTGTTTCATACGTATCTATAACTTCGTTTTTACCGTCTAAAATCTGGAGAGTAAATAAATGAATATAAATATACTGCATGACGGGAAGCACTATAAAACCACATATGGAGGGCATATGGCACGCGTAGCAAACTTGCAATCTCGTACCAGGAATTATTAGCTCTTTGCTTCTCTCCAAGGCAAGGGCCTGGAAACGAAGTTGCAAATATGACTGATTTATATTCGGGGTAGTTTTATCTTTATAGTCAGTACGCCTTTATCTATAAGAAATCTTTCCTAATGGATAAAAACTTGTTCAAAGTCCGCCGTAAAGACGCTAGATCAACGTCTTCAACTTCCTTCTAACATCTCACTGCGGACTTTAAACAAGTTATGTGAAACTGCTGAATAGGTAATAGCGAGCAGGCGAATTCATGACATTGTTTTAACGTTGTTCAGACGTCGTGTGTCGGCAGAGTAGATACCGCAAATATGTCGAGTATGGAGTTAGAAATACCGCCTATACAAAAAATGATAACACAGCATATAAAGATATAATAGCTACAGCGTATGTTGAAAGAAAGAATGAATTAAGTTGATGGCGTATAACGCAGAACGTCACGACGTTGCTTTAAAGGTTGATTTACACGAGGCGAAAAGAAGACATTTCATTGGTAGGGTGTTACGTCAATTTCTACTAGTGGAATGTATTTTTTGGCTTTCATCGTTCACGAATCTTTCGCCTCGTGGAAATCAAACTTTAGAGTACAAACACAAATTGTAATTACATTGTAACTTTCAAAACTGACTGATCAACAAAGCAAAATTTACCGTTATTATAACATTAGGGAGCATCTTAAAATTTCGTTTCGAAATAATTTTTTTTTTCTTTGATCAAATTTAACAAAACTGAAACGCTACAGAAGGTTATTATGTCAACGAACTAGATCCCTACTGTCACGTGACCTAGTTTCAATGAACGAACTAGCACCCTACCGACACGTGACATGGTTTCAACGAACGAACTAGCTCCCTAACGTCACGTGACATAGTTTCAACAAACAAACTAGCTCCCTACCGTCACGTGACATAGTTTCAACGAACGAACTAGCTCCCTACCGTCACGTGACATAGTTTCAATGAACAAACTAGCTCCCTACCGTCATGTGACATAGTTTTAACAAACGAACCAGCTCTCTACCATCACGTGACATAGTTTCAACGCAAAAAGACGTTAACGTAATGGTCTCATTAGGTCATGATTGAATTCAATTTTTTCTCGGTAAAATTGATTTAGATCTCCGCTAGGCCTATTCGTTCGCATGAAGCCATTACATTGGTTGAAAGTGACGTCAATTGTTTGGTGACGTCGCTTTCAACCAATGTAATGTCTTCATTTGGAATCTGCACGAACGAATTTGGCTAGTGGAGATCCGCCTTTATTAAGACGGTCCCTTACCTTAAAAGCTTTTTCACATTCACCAACGTAGTTTATCCAATATAATTGGACTTCTTTTCCAGAATGATTGACGAACTTGACACGAACTGGCTTATCACAATATAAGGAACGAAGACCGGCACGAACTAAAAAGAGAAATCGATAAGTTATGAAGTGTTGGTAATCTAACTTGGAGTTCGAGAAGAAGTATATTAGCTAACGATCTGGGTGATAAGAGATTTCTAGAATAGGGATGCCTATTATAGTAGAAAGCTGGAAATGATATGCAGGAAAAATAGTTCGTTTCAAACGCCTTTTGACTTTTTAAAAGAAATTGTAGGATTTTTTATAAGAAAAGTATTAAAACGTGAAAAGGCGTTATACGAGCTTGTTAAAGACCGTTTCTTACTTTGCCCTTGTGGTTTTTTCTTTGGTTGTTCAGGAATAGCTACTTGGTTTGTTTGATCATCTTGATCAGATCCGCTGTCAGTACTCTAAATAAATAATCAAAATATAAGATTTCGTATGGGAATTATTTTATGAAAACTTTTGATTCTATTAAGCCTAGGTTTTTAGGGCTCCCAGCGCCTAGCCAGGAGGTGGCTACACTGTCCCCCCGTTTTAACTTTTGATGGAACCATTCAGTAATGTTGAAAAAGTTACTTCAAAAAATTTATATTTTCGCATAATTATTTTATTGTTAACGTCAACATTTTCGCATAATTATTTTTATTATTGACGCCAATGCAATACTTATACTTAAAAAGAAGACGAATTGTGTTACAATCATTGTTTTTAAATAATTTTTTTGCACCTGCCAAAAATTACGTTTCTTAGGGAAAATCATCCCTAGTTACGATATTCTTTGTAAATGATCGAAGATAAAGTAGCTAGTGGAAACTGATTAAATTTATATTTATAATTGACCTTTAGGAAGCTGTTGCCTTAAGCCTAGGGTTTAGCTAGTCTCAGTCTTCTAAATGGTCGCACTGATTGGTTGTTAGACAGTTTCCCAGTAGGAACACGACGCTCCGACGTCGTGTGACAGCAGGGTTCTTTCACGTTAAACTTACTTTGAAATTTATACAAACTCAAAATTATTTCTCAACGATCAATTCGAAACAATGCCAGGAAGCATATAACGTCGAGTCAACGTCGAAACCACGTAGCGACGCTGATCCGACGTCGTGTGCCTGCAGGGATAGTGAACAGAGACAATAAGAAGTACCACTGGAAATATGTATTACTTGAGAGAACCATGGTTTCGTTGTAACAAGGATAATGATCACACCCTGGTGAATTAAATTTATGATAGCTTGATTTAAATGAGTTAGGTAAACTACACAAGGTCAAAACACGGTCATACAGCAGCTGATAAAGTTATTTATCATAGCGAACCAAATAGCAACTTGGTTGTTACAATGGATTACCTTTGAACTTTTTCTATTTCGTTTATTTTTATCATCTTCATTTAGTATTTGTTGTAAACATTCCACACTACTTGCTTTAAACATACCAAACATATTGACTATTAGATATACACTGAAACTACTACTATTTTATTATTAGCTACATGAAGAAAAATCGTCTAATCACCAATAAAACAAAAACCTCTTCGGGCAATGAATGCTGAAACGTGATTGTTACTATGGGCGTAATTAGAACAGGGAAGGGTAACTAAACAACGACAGAGTGTAACAT
Organism: Neoturris breviconis; assembly: GCA_032360805.1. Taxonomy (NCBI): domain Eukaryota; kingdom Metazoa; phylum Cnidaria; class Hydrozoa; order Anthoathecata; family Pandeidae; genus Neoturris; species Neoturris breviconis. Next base: position 4,309 of record JAULBZ010007843.1, on the reverse strand, counting down.
CACGTATAAACTCCAGTGGTTAGAATAACAGTAAACAATCAATGAGGCATTGTAGCCTGAAGCTATGCTCAAAATCGACCACTGAGCCAGTGAGAGTTAGAAACTCTCTAAGCTTGTTCAAAGTTCGCAATAAAGACATTGGAACATCATTTTCAACTTTATTCTTTGCGTCTTTACTGCTGACTTTGAACAAGTTTATGCTAACTGGGTACCCAGAGAAATATCGAAATAAAATTGACAATTGATATGACAAGATTCGATGTTCCAGAGAGTCAGAATCCTCACAAAAAAGCGTTAAACAAAGTTTTCTGCATGTATGATGCCAGGACAACGTTGAAACAACGTCAAATGACATCGCAACGTCATTTTGACGCTTTTTAGACGTTGTTCCGACGTCAAGTGCCCACTTCGTTATTTAAATCACATCACAACTATTTTCATATCCATTTAGTAAATGTAAATCTAGTATGTGCACAAGGTGGGAAATACATAAAAATGACGCTGCGGCGTCATTATTTCAACGACGATCCGACCGATTTGAATGTAAGAACATTTTAATTAAAACACAACACAAAACGTCAATAGCATCTATTTTTCTCCTGTTTGTTAGTTTTTCTTCATGTTGTCAATATCACATTGATATTCATATTGCTTAATCGTCGCAACTGTTTCAAGTGTACCTCGATATTCAAATAAGGCAACATTTACACTTTAAAAAAATCTTAATTATTTGAGAAATAAAAATATGACAAATTTCTATAGTTGGTAAATAAACATGATAACAATGGTACTTTACTGTCGCTAACTCACTAGGGTTCGTGTAGCAAGCAATTGCTTAGAGACTAGCCCATTAGTTAATTTATTCCAACCAGCCAACTTCACGTTCATGTTTATGGGCTTATGTACGGGGGACGTATATTCGGCGGCTTACATACAGAGTTTTACGGTATTTAAAAGTGAACAGTCGATCTCTGATACTGTGTAAACGGGCCATATGTCTATTAGAAAGTCATTCTACATGTGTAATTGTTTTCTTGATTGCTTCAATAGATATAATCTAATTGTCAATATCATTTTTAATCACTTCTATTTCCTTCATGAATGAATACATTTTTACCGTCATAGAATAGTTAAACATAACCAAAGGATATCCCATACGAAATTTGTCTTTTTTTACATCTTGTCATCTTCTGAAAATAGCAACAAAAGGTCATACATCAATGACAACTTTTGTTTCTATAGCAACAAGTTTAATTTCAACACTTTTTTATCTTTATTTATATCCTATAATTTTTCTTTGATTGAACTTTCACAAAATTTATAACTCTCCTTCAAGAGTTCATAATACTCCCATTTCCGATTCTCCTACATTTTCTTCCGGTTTCTGTACTTAGACTATGGCTTCTTGGGCCAAATTTCAAAATCTTTGTCAAAGTGACCAGTGACACACACTGATATTACCCAGTATATTTTAGAGTCCATAAATATCAAGAAGTGTCAAAACAAGCCATTATTTACTCTGAAAATGGAAAATGTTTGGCTAAAGAAGATGGCTGCCACACAGTGAACATCGAAAACACATAGAAATGGAATGTTACTAAACGAGTTAAACATTCATATTGATTTTAGTAGGCAGATTTTTTTAAAACAATTCTAAAAGTGATTGTGTACTTTGAATGCTTGGAAACATTCATTGACAGTTACAAGTGCACATAATTCCATTGGCACGTGAGGTTTTTTCGACGTAACAAATATGTTGTTTTGACTTCAGAACGTCAAAACAACGTTTTTTTTTACGGTGGAAAACTGTTACACGCTGCTAGGGAACATAACTTTAGATTATGGCGTTTGTTACTACTTTGACCCGGTGTCGCATGCCCACTAGGATACCAATAATATGCCTTAGGCCGTCGTCAAAACAATATCAACATATAGACATGGAAACAACGTTTAATGACAGTGATTGAAGCATGATTCAGTTTCTGTGGTGTTTTACGTAGACTAACGACTTTTAAATGAATCACTCAAATCACGTAGTTTTGGAATGATTCTTCAAATACCGCTTAATTATGGGATAATTAAGTATTTCATAAAGATAAGCAAGAAAGATTTAAATCTCATAAAAAATAGGATTAAGCTATTTTCTAGTACTATCACCAATTGCATAATAACCAATTAAATAAGTTAAAGTTATGATGCTATCCCATAATTTATTAAAGCAGCCATGTTGTCCTCTTCTAGGCCACTCCGTATCAGAAAAATTGTCAGTTTGAAATAGATTCGGAGTACAAGTCGGTGAGTTGATGGTCGCTCCTGGTGTATGATTCGCAGTGCACCTGGGTGCCTACCTAGGATTCCAGTTCAAAAAGACGACGTAACATGAAGAACAGACATTGTAGAATGGCCTTTCTATATATATACCCTCGTTCACGGGGCTTTCGGACCTTTGACGTTACGTTAAGACTGGTCAGAAACTCGTCCGCAAACGTTGTTATAGTGTTTTTACTGCAGACTTTGAACAGGTTTTTACCCTCTGGGAGGAGGCGTTGAAACGAGGTTGGGATGAACGTTCTTCAAATTGATTTAATTTTTTTCGACGTCTTTTGACCACTCTGTACAGTGGGACGCGACGTCGGATAAAGTTAAAATACGCCGCATCGTCGTTTTGACATTAATTTGGATCCTGCTGGATATAAAGTATTTAGAATTGCAGTAGAAGTAAAATAAGTAATTCGAATCTCCACTGATACTCCGTCCGATTAGAGACGTTTGACGGGATCAAAAATATCTGTTCAAGTTGCAGATTGTTTTATAAGCAACCGAGGTCAGGCATTAGTAGTAATGATATGCTGCTTACAAAATCGATGATTTTTTGTGCGAATATTGCAAATTGTTGCGAAGCATAGAAACATGCACATTTTAATAACGGATACGAAAGCATCCTCGATTCCAGGACTTCTTCTCTCTGGACGGTTAAGAAAGAAGAAGCGCTGGGGTCGAGGTTGACAGAAAAGGCCATTTTAATATATACAAACTGTGGGTTTGTAGGACGTTATGAAACATGAAGATATAAACGAAAAAATATTAAGCAGAAGAATACCTTCGATTCACTTCGTTTTGATGAATCAGCATCACTGGAATTCTATAAATACATAAGAGGAGAATAAGCATAATAATAAGCATTATTTCTGATAACATAACTTTGATACTACTCTCCCGACACATGTCGTCAGAACAACATTGAAACAATGTCTCGACGTCATTTTGACGTTGTTCCGACGTCGTATGCCAATTGGGTATACATTAATATAAATATGTTTAACCGTTTCCTTAATGGAAAAAACCTGCGATTAGAACTCCAATAGACGATGAAATTCAAAACCCTAGAACAACATCTTCAACGTCTAGCGTCTTTACTGCTGCCACAAGTTTTTGACCACTGGGTAAGCTGGACTGCATAAAAGATTACTAAACACGGTCCCATAGTCTCGTATATGGACTGCGCATTACCATATATGGCAGTACAAGTTTATTTTTATAACCATCAATAAATTTGAGCTGGACCTCATGATTATATACTACTTCAACCAAATTCTTTTGAACGTATATAGCGAGGAAACTTCAGGCTAATAGTGTATCACGAAAGGAATAATTTGGATTATTTTTTTTGCTGATGTCAGTATTTTTCCAATGACGTCATCACAAAAAATTTGAAATGTCAAATTTTTCTTAAAATGTGTATGTTGATAGAATTACGATTAAAAGAGTTCTAAATAACATTTTCCCATTCTTTTATGTTTTAAATAGCTATTGGGTTGCTCTTTAACGTTTGCAAAATACCGGAATAATCGTCCGGAAAAAAATCTTTTTTTTAAGATTTCATTTAATAACTTGACTAAATTTCATGTTATAAGTATTATTCAAACACAAGTTATTAGAAAATAATGAATCGTCAATTTATATGAGATTTCCCTATTTAGAAATTGATGGTCTCAGGTTATGACATTCGCCGACGTAATCAAGCTGCAAATTTCACAATTTGAGTCTTATAAATAGTTGCAACAAGTCAGAAACTTTCAAGAATATTGCTTCGTTATAAATAGAAATGTGACAGGAGGCGGAATCCTCTCCCCCCTCCCCCTCCCCCCGGTTGAAATAGGGTTAAGGCTTAAACAATGCTTAGGTAGTGCTTAAAGGAGCACTCTCCCGTGTTTGTTTACATTCGATTTTTAAAAAGCAAATCCGATAAATAAGTTACACATTTTATCTAACATGGTCGCAAAATAAAGCAGACCGAATTAATACTCAA
>JAULBZ010007842.1:0-11169 GCA_032360805.1 Neoturris breviconis | reverse complement strand
GGATTTCAAATAAAAGTTCGGGGTTTGAAGTAAACAAAATATTGCAGCGATGTTGTCAAGTTGTCATGAAGCTAGCTAGCTTTAGGCAAAACTACCAACACCAAACCAAACTGCTAGATAGCTATACGGAACTACTCTTTTTCATATTTTCTTTCATGTGTCTTATATTTATCTTTAGCTTTCTTACTCCTGTGTTTCATTTTTTCTTCAAGGTTTTTTCAGGTAGACAAAGAAAAAGGGGAAAAATGTGAGATTCAGCTTTTTTTTGTGTTGTCAGTTTGGTTTAAAGGTTTAGGTAGGCTAGCCCTTTTTGAAAATAACTTTGAAACGTTGCTCTCTTTTTGAAATGAAGTGTCTGAATGCGGGAATTTGTGTCCAGCGCGATATCGTGCGCGATCACGATTTGCTCTTATTTTAAACACCTGAGAAGGGTTGGGCCAATTAGATAATAAAGTCATCAAGACAAAATAACTGTTGGACAAAAAACAAAAGAGACTGCTGGACATATAGACATATCATTTTTGAAACACTGTGACTCACCTATTGAAGATGCAAAGTCAGATCAGATCACAAGAAGACACACAAGGAACCAGACAGGAACAAACTCTGACACAGACAGGAAAAAACTCAGACAGGAATATATTTATATATTATATATATTTGTCTAGTTATCAGTTGCATTTAACACCTTCAATAATTATATATCATTTTAATTAGCTACGGTAACTCCCCACAGAGGTATGGATCAAGTGTAAAGACGAAATTATGTGCCTATGTTAAGCATTTCCATTTGTAAAAAATATTTCATCAGAAAGTACTTTTCAAGAGAAAAAAATGAGGGGTCAATGTTCATGTTCATAGCTATATGTACCATTTGCAGTTCTTGAGATATTCAAAATATTTTGACAAAATGCATGGTTGGAAGAAAAATGGCTGCCGATGATTTATGACTGTCTGGACATCAATGTTAATAAATGGGCAAATAGTGGAGGGTTATAAAGTACAGATCAGGAATGTGAGAAATTTTAGGAGATACTGTACTGTATAGGAGCTTTTTTCAGAAAAATAAACAAATCTAGAGGGTTACAGTATGTTTAGCGAGGAACTTTACATAATTTTAGCAAGTAACGCGAGTCCCCTCTCTAAAAAATAGAGCTTTTAGTGAGAGGTTGACGGAATGCTACCACTTTGAATAATGGTTTATCCTCGGTTATTAATTATCTACAAAATATGCAGTGTACTGAATTCTTTTTTAATGTTATATAAACATAAATATATATAGCTACAATGTGGGACGGATGTCGCAAGAAAACCGGAGACTGGTTTTCGATTTGCTTGATCGCGGTTTGAATTTTCCCAGGTTACATTTTAATGTTTGATTTCATAATCGCAGACGTACCGCTACTTGTTTACATCTACATCTACATCTAAATTGATCTCTTCTTCTTTGTAAAGTTCCTTGTAACGTACTGTATACTAGTTCTTGTTTTATAACAGTTTTCTTTGAGAGTAATATTGTGGGTTACATTGCATAGAGGGTTATACTAACCTTTCTGTTTCAATGGTTAATTACTACTAAAAATCTTGATTATGGAGGAAATGTAGTTAGCAAACTCGTTCTGGAAAGATTGGATTTTATTGAAGTGACTAAAATTGAGAGTTATATTTCAAAATTGGGTGTAAATTGAGGATTACATTTAATATTATTGCCAGAAGTAATGTTTTTCATATATTCAGCTATAAGTATTTCAAATTCTATAAAACCCTGGTTGAAATCAACTGTATTATGTATTTTGAATAGAGACATAGACAATTTGTTGTGGAATAGTTTGTATAACAACAAAATATTTTCATAAGGAAAATAGTATCAGAAAATTTAAGAATCTCTAAATATTTGCATAAAACTTACTAGATGATGTTACCTTATTCTGTTGCTTTGTTGCAGGATTTCAGGCTTGATCCCTGAAGACTAACAATCCAATGTCAACTTGGCTGAAAATATTCTAAAAAATCTCTCCTTCACAGAGATTACTGGCAGTTACTTCAAGCCCTGTAATATACTACAGTATCTACTTATTAGGATAGTTAAAATTATTTTTTCTATAAAATTGCTTTATAACATTAATAAGGATTAAATTTATTTAGACATTAAAAACCAAACAAACAAACAAACAAAAAATAATTTATATATAATCAAGATGTCTTATCGTGATATAAGAAGTAAGTGGAATTATTTGGTTTCTGAAATTAACAATATTCGGATCTATTTTATTACCTTACTCTAACAAGCGAGACAATAAACGCTTATTATTTAAAATTGAATCATTTGAAGATATTTCTCAGATATTCGTTATGGATAATTCGAATTACGGTTTTGACCTTTATGTATGGTATATTTCTCCTAGATTTTACAGAGATGATGCGAGCATTGGGATATCCACGCTTGATATCAATGGAAAATTTTAGAACACCAAATTTCTCCTTAGTTGCTGAAATTCTACAATGGCTTGTTCTAAGGTAACACTTTTGATTGTGGAAGTACAAAGAGTGACCATTTTATACAAATCTGTTGCGAAGACTGTGATAAATATTACATTTTGTTTTAGATATGATCCAAATTCGGATGTTCCTATGGATGTCGAACATGAAAATGACAGAGTTTTATTTATTAAGTCTGTTGCACAATTCATGGTACGAAGATTTCATTCAATAATCAATTGATGATCTACTTGCAAGCCTGAATATAACTGTCGGACATCACCTGTGGAAAAGTGTTTTTGAGTATAGTGTTGAGGTTTTAAGCTGAACACTGCTTAAAAACACTTCTCCACAGGTGGCAGTTATATTCAGGCTTGACTTGAATACAGTCTATTCTACAAAAAAAAAAATCTACACAGTGACAGATTGTGTTCAAAATAAGAGTAAAGTTTGACTGTGGAGGAGTAATTTTTGGGCACAGCTTCAGGGTTTATAGTCTGAAGGTATGCTGAAGAATCTCTCCTCCACAGTGATTATTTGTTCTTATTCCAATCACTGAATGACTGTAATTTTTCCTATATGAGATTTAGTGGCCGAAATAAGAGCAAGTAATCACTGTAGAGGAGTGATATATGAGCGTAGCTTTAGGCACAAAGTCTGAAGCTATGCTAAAAATCACTCCTCTACAATGATTATATTTGCTCTTTTTTCGAATGCAAATTAGTCTCCAAAGATGCTCCTCCACAGGGGAATGCTGACGTGACTTCAGAGGCCTGTTGACCACTGAGTATTTTTTGTTGATTTTTTAGATGACTAAAGCACATATTAAACTAAACACAAAGAGATTGTATGGTGCTGATGGAATGGCTGTTAAAGAGTTGTTAAAAGTAACAGCAGTTCTGTATGATGCTGCTAAAAAAGTAAACAGAAGTGATGAGGTGAGTTTTTCTAGTACTATTGCATTACGGTAGCAAATTAGAAATTCGTTGTATGGTCAGTGGTTGAAATAAGAGCAAATAATCACTGTGGAGGAGTGATTTTTAAGCAAAGCTTCTAGCTACCAATCTTAAAGTTATGCTCAAAAATCCCCACAGTGATTAACTTTTATTTCAACCACTGATACATTCAACAATATTCTTGTTTAGAAACTTGCATGTTACAAATTAATATGCTTATAACTTCTAAATTAATAAATATGACAGTGGCTGAAAAAAGAGTAAACAAATCACTGTGGAGGGGGGATTTTTAAGCGTGGTTTAGCTTGAAGCTATGCTCACTCAAAAATCACTCCTCTGCAGTGTTTACACTTTTCTTTTATTTTGACAACTGCTGCTTTGTAGTATTATCCAAGTTTGTTATTTCGAGCCCTGATTATCTATGCCTAAATAACTCTGTTTTTTTGTAGGAAGATCAAAGCCCTGGCTATGTTCCTATTGATTTTAGTTCCAAGGTATAGTTGAGTGTCATTTATCATCTGTGATACAGATATTCAATGCTTGGAATAAAAGCGATACCCAGTGGGCAAAAACTTGTTTTAAGTCTGCAGTAAAGATGCTAGAACAACGTTGAATGATGCCTTTCTAGTGTCTTTACTGCAGGCTTTGAACAAGTTTTTGCCCACTAGGTAATCACTTTGGAGTATGAATTGTTGAGCGTGCTTCAAACTACAAGCCCTGAAGTTATGCTAAAATATAACTACTCCACATTAATTATTTATTCGTATATGAGCACTGGATTTAGTTTTTGAAAGTCACTACAGCAATCACCTGTAGAGGAGTGCATTTGAACATAATTCTCAGCTGGTCCGGCTGAAAAATTATGTTCAAATGTACTCCTCCACAGGTGATTACCGTGGTAAATTTTAAAAGACTGCTGGATACTGAAATACTGTTTAGATAATAAAATTGGCGAATTCAACGAAACAATAAATGCAACGAAAAAAAAATGTGTTGAAATAAATGATTTTATTGGTTCTTGCTTGCACGATGATCTCCCCCTGACGTGTATTCTGATCTTTTTCTCAAATTATTTTCTGTTTTAGATCAGTGGATTGAAAATGGCTCGACAGTTAGCTTCAGAAATCACTGTTAAAGGTTCAAGCCTCCATCAACTACTTGGAAGAGAAGTTGAACTAAGGGTATGCAAGCCTTAAAAGTTTTTCTTCAGGATTTTGTATGCTTTTAAGAAAGATTTACACATTAATTATTATGACTTGTGTCATGACATATGACATAGTCTGGCTGTTTCTTTTATTTTTGTCAATATTAAATTGACTGACTTTGAACATGTTTCTGCCCACTGGGTTAAAGAAGATATACATTATTTTCAAAAATTTGACTTTAATTTTTTGTTAATAGGATATCCGTAGAAGCTGTATTGCTCGTCCAATGGATTTGAATGATATTGAAAAGAACATGGAAGGGATGATGAACGAAACACAGGTATATATTATTTTAATAAACTGATAATCTCGGGATAATTGTTCTTATTCAACTCAGGAAAATATTTCATATGAGTTTTTTGTGTTCAAAGTCAAAAGAACTCTTTATATTCTTGAGGGTGAATAATCAGGAATTGAAATAACTGGCTATCATCACTGTGGAAGAGAGATATTTCAGAATATTTTCAGCCAAATTGGCTGAAAATATTCTGAAAATCTCTCCTCCACAGTAATGACCAGCAGTTATTTCAACCCCTGGAATAAATGATCATCCTTCTAGAATGGCACATTACATTGAAACAACGTTTTAAAGATTTGGTTTTGACGTCTGAACATATTTTCCATTCCCTGTACTGAAATCTTATTTTACAGACTGACATACAGAAAACAAAACACCAACTTGAAAGTATTGCATCGGATGAAGCAAACCTTGGTTCTAGGATTGATAAAAGAAAAGCCGAACTAGAGAGAAATCAAAAACGATTGAAAAGTCTTGAAAGTGTACGACCAGCATTCATGGATGAGTATGAAAACCTGGAAAAGGATTTAGAAGGCTTGTATAAGGTAGACTGAGCATACGTCTGTATTTAATTTAAAGAAGTCATTCACATAGCTACCAGCCTCTGAATTCACGACGGCATTCCACTGTGGAGGAGCCTCCAAAGATGCTCTTCAGAGGAATGTCAACGGGAATTCAGAGGCCTGAGCTACAAACAATTTTAGTGCTCATAATTCTCAAGCATAGAAAATAACTGTAGGACATCACCTGTGGAGGAATGGTGTTGAGTATACTTTTCAGTTTTGCGAAAAAGCTGAAAGCTATATATGGAATACAGTCGAACCTCTCAATAGCGGAATGCTTTGTAGTTAAAATTTCCTTGTAGCTATCACTTTTTGTTCACAATGGTTTCCACCTATAAACAGTTACTTTATAGGTGAATAGAATGATTATATTTAAAATTGAATTTTGGCTGTTATACCCTGATTGACATTACACACAAATTGCAGCAATCACTGTCCTACACAATGGATAAAGATAATAAAATACCTGACTCTTTTGAATCCAATGATATCCCAGTGGGAAAAAACTTGTTCAAAGTCCGCAGTAAAGATGCTAGAACAACGTCTCTAGTATGTTGCTCCTATATAACCCACGTTATAAGAACAGATGGTATTTTTTAAAAGGAGAAAATCTTGCTAGAAAATCTTCCTGTCAAATTTTATTTTTATTTTGTTCTTTTCTAGACATACATTGAGAAGTATCGTAATCTGGCTTATCTTGAGCAAATGAATGACGTCATGAATAAAACAGAACAAGAAAAACTTGATGTAGGTTTAATAAATTAGTTATTTACCGAAACTCTAATTACACACCCACCCATTATCCACCTACCCTAGTGAAATTCTAGTTTAAGTCCCCTCTATTGTGTAATTTCCCATGCCAGTTGAAGCCCTCTATGGTGAAATCAGGTCAAATCGATACAGTTCAATTTACCTGCTGTTATCAGGAATTGTCACTTCTAAAAACTCTTAAGGCCGTTTTCCATTCTGAGGTTTTTTCACAAATACGCATACTCGAAATAAATTCCTCGCGGGATTTTCCTGCCCGAGCAGTAAAAACCTCCTAATGGAAAACGGCCTTTAAGGCCATTTTTCATTAGCGTAAAATTTCGCGCGGAATCCAAATGAAGACATTCCATTGGTAGAAATTGACGTGTGACATAAAACACTTGTTCAAAGTCCGCAGTAACATGATGTATGACGTCAATTTCTATCAATGAAATTTCTTCTTGACTTTTGCGGGTTATTCTTCGCCTAATGGAAGTCAAGCTTAATAATTAGCTTGCGGTAGAAGTCACTGTGCAGGAGTGCTTTTGAGTATAGTTTCCGATTTTGAAGCTGAAAACTATGCTCAAAAAACACTCCTCCACAGGGGATATCTGGCAGTTCTATTCAGGCTTATATATTTTTAGGATTCTGAGAATCCACTGAAGGTAGCGATGAGAGTTCGCGAAGAACATGAAAGTTTAATTCGTGGTAGTCTTGATTTTGCTGGTAGTGAAAGTGATGAAGAAGATGTATTATTAGGAGACGAACACCCACCAGGTAAAATTCTAACGAACCAATCAAATTGAAAGTTTGTTCAATATTATTCTTATTCGTAGGTTCTATAAACACCATTTGAACCTCTACACGTCAGGTTTTTTTTTCTCTTTGGGATGTACAAAGTATAAGATCTGTAGTGAGGTATTCAACTACGTTAAAGAGATTTTCTTTTGCTTGTAAAAATCAAATCTAACCATATAAAATATGTTTTGGCAGAAGAATAATTTAAAAGAACTATTTTTAAGACCGTGTACAAATGATATCTTATTTCAGCCACCATTGAAACAAACTATAATTTTATATAATTGCTTTTCCTTTTCTTATTCATCCGATATGCGAAGGTGTTTGGGGAATTTGCAATAAGCAATTTTCATAGAAATTAATTTCCTTAACCCTATTTAGCCTGGGGAGAGGGTGGGGGTGAATCCCGCCCCTGGCAGTTTTACCTGAATAAAACAATTATTTTCAAAAAATTCAATACCAAGTTCTACTTCAGATGACGTCATACAAAAAATAGTGACGTCAGCAAAAAAAGTTATGCAGAAATGTTCCTGTTGTATTGGAGTTAACACGTGTCTTGTGTCACGTGTCACGTTTCTAAAATATTCCTATCAGAAATTGTTGTGGACTCCCCCCCAGGTCTACAAAATCTTAAAATACCCCAGACTGAATAGGGTTAATATATAGTCGATCAATTTGCAGAGGATTACCAGCCAAATATATTTTTTCTATTTTTAGCTGGTAAACCGAACATAGTTGGATCCATGGGTGGCGGACTGGAATCAGATGAAGTAAGTAATTGTGGACTAGAGCAATAACCCTAACAACCTTGCAGTTGATAATCACCACAACGAAGATAATCAACTCTTTGACTTAACGCTTTTCTTCGCAGATGTTTCAGTTGTTAAATGCAATTTTGGAAAAATCTTTTTTGTAGCATTTAAGAAACTATGTTCTAAAACTTTTTAACTAAAAGACGACATTCCATTGGTAGAAATTGACGTGTGACGTCAATTTCTACCAATGGAATGTCTTATTTTGGATTTCGCGCGATATATTTCGCCTAGTTGAAATCCACTTTAACTCTTGCAAATAATTGGCTGTGTCGTACTGAAGAAACCAATCAAATGTAAGAACGTTGATTCAGTATATTTCTTCGCTTGGAATGCTTTACCTGTTAAAATTTCACCCACTTCCACGAGGGCAATAACTTGTTCAAAGTCTGCAGTAAAGACACTGAAACAACGTTTTTATTGCTGACTTTGAACATATTTTCGCCTACTGCGCAACCTCGTTCCCAGGGCTTCTTGCCTTTTCGAAACACGGAAGAGCTCTTCTACTGCGTTGTTTCATGAATTTTTTAAACTTTTGTTTACTAGGACTTTATTTATTTATTTGAAAATTTTGTTTATTAGGACGACACTGATGGTTTATCAAGTAGCAGTGAAGTAGGCGTTGAAGACGATCTACTAGATGATGACGATGACGACGACGACGACGATGATATGAAAGGAACGAGTCCTCTTAATGATAGTGATAATGATTTCTAACGTGAGCACAATATGCCAGCGTTGGTGAGCACAATATGCCAGTATTAGTGTACAGTTCAGTAGATATTACGCGTTCTGTTATTTTTGGGATAACTTTCTATAAAGTAATATAGCTAGAATCCCCAACAAAGAGGCAAAGTGAAATTTGTGCAAATCGGAATTTCAACTTAGCCAGAAAGCCTCAAAATCTGATTAACAAGTCGAACTGCACAAAAAAAATCGGATTTGTCCCGATAGCCTGGGTACTAGGCTGCTAAAAGCAAAAGAATTCGTCGAGTTTGTAAAAAGATCTAAAAACCCAAATCCTAAGTCTACTCGATAAATCTCTAGGGACTTCTCGTGGTTATTTTCCGCATTTTTGATTTGCTTGTGGTGTATCTTACTTTTCAAAGTTCATAATTTGTCTCATAATTTATTTGAGAGATTGTAGATTTATGGGTATGTTTTCCTCGAGAGCATACTCCTTTTTTCGACGTAACGATAAAACTGACTTTGTTGGTGAGTAGCCTTTATGTAAACATCCCTATTCAGTTATCGCAATAAGAGCTAATGATCACTGTGGAGGAATGATTTTTGAACATAACTTCAGGCTACAAAAAATTCTGCACAGTGATTATTTGCTCTTTTCGACCACTGCTTATCTGGGATGCAATTTTTTTTTAAAATTGTAAATACAATACTTGTAAATTGTTAGTTAGGGACGTTATTAAAATACCTCTTTTCAGCCAGTAGACAGATATTTTCTAAAGGCGGTGTTCCACTGACCAAAAAATTTCGTGCCAATTTTAAAAGGACATTTCATTGGTAGAAATTGACGTCACACCATTGATTAGTCATGGTTTACTATATGTATTTCTACCAACCTCGTCCACAGGGTTTTTTTTTAAAAAAAAATATTCCGAGGATGAGGTTGTATGTGATGCCTCAACGTCTGGTATTTGTTGCGAAAAGGTATTTTCTTCCTATAATCATGAAATTATATAAAACAAACAAACAATACGTGCTTTCTTGACTTCCAAAGGGTTCGTTGAAGCTTATAAGAAGATATATCAGCATCTCATCGAATTTTCAATGAGAATACCAAGCTTTTGCTGTATAAATTCTGAGGTGTTTAGTTTTTAGTATATTAACAGGGTTAAACTTTTATGCACATTCAGTTGGTCTCTGTAGTACGTAATCAAAAATGTCTATCTAGTTTAGACACAAGCTAGACTATAGTCGTAGTTTTACCAGAATCGGCAGAAACGGAACTAAATTGGGAAATTTTCAGAGCGTCTAAAAGGCTAGACATATAACTGCCGGACATCACCTGTCGAAGAGCGTTTTTTAATATAGTTTTCAGAGAGCAAATTTATAACCAAAATTCGATACTTAGACCATTAGACTTTTTCTTGTGAAAACTCGGGATATACTGAAAATGTTTTTAGACAAGTTATCAAATTATAAATAAAATATTTCCAAAGGACAAAGTTTCACCGGAAAAACTTATTTTCAGCAATTATTTTTGGACGGGTTGGAGGAAAACCTGGCCTACGAGTTATGGCCTGCATAGCCTGTGCTCCGAATGCAAAGACGTGAGTTGTGATACCCTAGCATTACATGCATCAGTTCAAAATTACAGTTTCTTTACCAGATACTACCTTGAATGCAATTAGCAAAAGTTAAAAAAAATTATGAAAAAAGCCCTGGGAACTTGCCAACTTCCCTTCTTGCCAAATATTTAGGACCATAATTGTAGTTCTGTCTCGCATTACATAGGAAAAACCTAAAAAAAATCACGTTTTTTTCATAATTTTTTTCAACTTTTGCTAACTCGCTGATATGGGCAAATCTTACTTCGTTCAGACAGTTATCATTTGTGGTCATTGGGGTTACAATGCAAAGTATTTTGGGTTGGTAGTGCACTATTTGTCTTATGGGACTATCGTTGCATGGTTTTAGTGCGACACTTATCCTATAAACGGCTATACACAGGTGAATGACAAATAGGGAAAGTACCATGGCTGATTTGGACATCCTGTCTGGTATCAACAGTTTCAAGACTAGTTTTCAAACACTCGGCCAAGAGTTTAATAATATAATTTACTGACCGTCAACAACTATCTGGTCCATAAATTGGTTGCAAAAAACTCTCTGCCGAGCTTTCTGAAACCCTCGGCCGAGCTTCTTGAAACTCTTCTTTTCTCTTTCAGAAGTTCCGATTCGTTTCAATTTCCCAAAAATATTTACCTGCAAAAAGCGAACCAATTCAAGTTAATTAGTCTGAGAGTGATATAATACACTTCGATACGTATTTGTTTTCTGTTGGTGGATTGCAATTTATTATCACGTTACCGTAATACTTTCATTAACCCCACACCCAGAACTTTTTGGATACAAACCCTCGGCGGAGCTTTTCAGGACAAGAACCTCGGGTTTTGAAACTAATTTGCGCACCAGGTATTATTAGCCTGATCTACAGACAATGATCGATCCTCTCTCTATGATGATTTATTCTTTATTGATTTATTTATTTAATTTTAAAATATGCTTGATTCCAGTCTTCATTGCGGCATTATAATTAATAATGGTACCAAAGCTACCATGAAAAAAGAA